>JAXGGA010005014.1:0-82070 GCA_038373865.1 Uloborus plumipes
TTATGCTCATTTATAATTTTTGAAACACGTGATTCAATGTCTAAAAATCAACGTAAATCCATCATTTCCTCCGATTTTTGTTTTTGCCTTAATATTACACAATCTTTTGCAAATATCGCGATTACTATCTATGACACGTTGATATTCCGAAGTTAAAGAAAATACCCAAATAATAAACTATCACTTTTATAGCAAATTACATATAAATCGTTTAAGTATATGAAACAAATTAACTTTTTAAGTGGCAATAAATTAAGTTTTAGAATCCAAATTGGCACTTTTCTTAATGTTCACTTGAATAACTAATAAAAAGTATGAAAAAAGTATTGAAGACCAAAAAAAATAAAAAATCATGATTAATAGTTAAGAAATCTTTTAAGTTCGGAACTTTTCTTAGATAATCTTCCAATTATTTCTTCTTCTTCGATATTTATTAAAATGTCTTTTTCACATTGCATGAGAAAAAAAATGATTCCAGGTTTGAGTTGCTCAAGCTTGAACGAAGTCTTGTCTTTATGATTTTGAGCTTGGAAAAGGCTCTTTCACAGCTTTACTTGCGTTAAAGGGATTGTAAGCAGTGCCGGATTAAGGCAGAGCGAGGCCCGTAGCAAAACTTGCAACGGGGCCCCCTCCCCCCTAATAATCCCTACCAAAACTTTGGGTACCAAAAAAAAAAACATTCTTGCTTATTGTTAATATTAGTCCAGTCAAACTAGACATTAAAATCGAAAATCACGATGTAGTTCTGAATTTTTAATATGTTGTTTGGGTCCCTTAGGGTAGTGTAAATCTAAGTTTGCACCTTTCTAAAACCTGTGCTCGCTGCGAAACTCGCGAAAAATTGCGAAATTTTCGGACATTTTTCAGTTTTTCATTTATAACTCTTAAACTATGCAACTTGTAATGATTCATGTGAGCACCCATTTTAAAGAACACTAAATTTGCAACAATTTAAGTTCAAGTAACGCTCTGTAGGTCTAATAGTATAGGAGATATCGTACTTCGAAAAAGGGAGTTTTTTGCGAAAAGTGAAAAAATTATGCTTCGATCATATTTTGAACCAAATATCGACATAAATTCCTATTCTACAAGACAAAAAATGGACGTGTAATTTAAATAAACCTTACGGGTTAATTTACCTCAAAGATTACCAGCAAAGACAACCTTCCTTTTCTGCAGCTTCGCAATAAGACCACAGCTAATACAGACCCATAAAAGAAAAAAAAGAAAACATTCAGGTAAATTAACCCGCAAGGTTTTTTAAATTATGAAAATAATATTTTAATACAGTGTTGCCCTTTTAATACAACTCCATGCATTTTTTTGTTGTACAGTGCTCTCCTATACTTAATAGAAAACAATTTTTCTCATTTCTCAAAAAAAAATTTCCATTTCCGAATATTTGTTTTTTTATAATAGTGAATGAAATATTGAAACTACAGATTTCTCTTTAGGCTAAAATGAAAGCTGACTAGATTTACTGTAATTAAATGTGTATCTTTTGTCTTGTAGAATAAGAAGTTATGTCGATATTTGGTTCAAAATATGATCGAAGCATATTTTTTTCATTTTTCGCAAAATATGACAAATTGTTGAAGTACGATATCTCCTAAACTGGTTCGTCCTACAGAACGTGACTCGAGCTTAAATTGTTGCAAATTTAGTGTTCTTCAAAATGAGTATGCATATGTATCATCAAAAGTTGCATAGTTCATGAGTGATGGGGGAAAATCTGAAAAAAGTCAGGATAAGACCACAGCCAATAAGAACCATCATAAAAATAGCAAAAAAAAAAAAAAAAAAAAGAGTGAAAATGACCTGTAAAGTTCTTTTCTTAATTTTTAAAATATTTTAATATAGTGTTACCCTTGTAATACCATTCTATGCATTTTTTTATTGTCCACTGCCCTCCTATTCTTATTAGGAAACGATTTTGCTCATTTCTCAAAATTTTAAATATTTCTTTTTCGCGATTGTAAATGAAATATTGAACCTACAGACTACTGTTTGGGCTTGAATGAAAGCTGATTAAATGCACTCTAACTACATGTCCATTTTTGGTCTTGTAGAATAGGAATTTATGTCGATATTTTGTCCAAAATTGGATGGAAGCATAATTTTTTCACTTTTCGCAAAAAAAACTCCCTTTTTCGAAGCACGATATCTCCTAAACTATTGGATCTACAGAGCGTTACTTGAGCTTAAATTGTTGCAAATTTAGTGTTCTTTAAAATGGGTGCTCACATGAATCATTACAAGTTGCATAGTTTAAGAGTTATAAATGAAAAACTGAAAAATGTCCGAAAATTTCGCAGTTTTTCGCGTGTTTCGCAGGTAGCACAGGTTGTAGAAAGGTGCAAACTTAGATTTACACTACCCTAAGGGACCCAAACAACGTATTAAAAATTCAGAACTACATCGCGATTGACGATTTTAGCTCTTTTTTTTTTTTTTTTTTGTACAGATTGACTGGACTATATGAGCAAACTTAAAAACAACACAGATTCATAGCCATTTGTTTTATAAGCAAACTTTTCTTGACTTCATATCAGCAAACTTAGTGATTACACAAGACATATCCATTTCTCTGACTAATTTCCATTCTATGTTCAACAAGATTAGACTATTGAGACAGTCTTGTCCCATCGTATTACGTAATTCGTTTTTGAAACGTTTTAATGTTGAGAACGACCGTTCTCCGCTGCAGTTCGTTGTCATTAATGATAAATAAATACGTAAGAAAGTCTCAACATTCGGAAAACTGAACTGCAATGAATTTTCTACAATAACCTTGTAATATTGAAGCTCAAGCGCTTCCTGCTTCTCATTTTCAATATCATGTGCCAAGTTTCTTTTAATAAGCTCAGAAAATTGGATAAGTTCTTCTCCCAAGCTCTCTTCCAAATCTTCTTCGTAAAAAGCAACAATACTTGGCGTTTTCTCCAAGATCTCTTCAGATGTAATATATTTTAACTCCCGAAGTATTCCAAAAGAGCTTCTTACCTTTTGATACGCTTCCATGCGTTTAGTTAGGGCGATGATAAAAATAAACACCTGATTCTCAAATTTTCTTTTGGGAGTTTGATTTTCAACAGTGTTAAGTAATGAGTGCAGATTTCTGTGTTTATTCCAGATTAATTTCATTCATCGTTCTCTCCGCCATTCCAGCACAGCACATGGTACATCAAGAGAAAAAAAACAAGGTTAACAAGTTGCAGTTAAAATCGAAGAAGTTATTATTTTCATAGACATATACACTGAAGTGACAAAAGTCATGGGATAGCAATATGCAAATTTTCAGATGGCAGTAGCATCGCATAGAACAGGTATAAATGCGCAGTGCTTTTACAGAGCTTTCATTTCTGTTCAAGTTATTCATGTGAAGAGGTTTTAACGTGATGATGACCGCACGACGTGAATTAACAGACTTTGAACGCGGAATGTTAGTTGGAGCTAGACGCATGGGTCATGCCATTTCGGAAATCGTTAGAGAATTCAACATTCCCAGATCCACTGTGTCAAGAGTGTGCCGAGAGTATGAAATTTCAGGCATAACATCCCACCATGGACGGCGCAGTGGTCGGCCGCCTGCACTTAAAGATCGAGACCGGCGACGTCTGCAAAGAGTCGTAAATTCTAACAGACAAGCAACACTGCGTCAAATCACTGTAAAAATCAATGTGGAACGTACAATGGACGTGTCTGCTAGAACTGTGCGGAGAAATTTGGATTTCTTGGGCTATTCCAGCAGAAGACCGACTCGAGTGCCTTTACTGACAGAACGACATCGCTTGCAGCGACTCTCGTGGGCACGTGAGCATATCGGTTGGTCCCTAGATGAATGGAAAACCGTGGCCTGGTCCGATGAGTCACGATTTCAGCTGGTAAGAGCCGATGGTAGGGTTCGAGTGTGGCGCAGACCCCACGAAGCCATGGACCCAAACTGTCAGCAAGGCACTGTTCAAGCTGGTGGTGGCTCCGTAATGGTGTGGGCTGTTTTTTCATGGCATGGACTTGGTCCTCTAGTGCGACTGGACCGAACATTGACTGGAAATGCTTATGTGCAGCTACTTGGAGATCACTTGCAGCCATTCATGGACTTATGTACCCAAACAACGATGGGATTTTTATGGATGACAATGCGCCATGTCACCGGGCCACAACTGTTCGCAATTGGTTTGAAGAAAATTCTGGACAATTCCAACGAATGATTTGGCCACCTAGATCGCCCGACATGAATCCCATTGAGCATTCATGGGACACCATCGTGAGGTCTGTTCGTGCCCAAAATCCTGCCCCATCAACGCTTTCACAATTATGGACGTCTATCGAGACAGCATGGCTCAATATTCCTGCAGAAGACTTCCAACGACTTGTTGAGTCCATGCCACGTCGAGTTGTTGCACTTCGCCGGGCAAAAGGAGGGCCGACACGATATTAAGAGGTATCCCATGACTTTTGTCACTTCAGTGTATATCATGATATTTTTTTTTCCTTCAGATTATATATTAGTAAAGGATTATTTTTACAAATGAAATCTTCAACACAACTAGTTGTAATGAGTAGCACAATAAACTAAAACTGGTAGTAATAATAATGAACTCAAATCAAAATTTGTTCTAACTAAATTTACATGTATGACATTAAAAATGCAAAAGTTTTACACAGATGACAGTAATAAAATGTAGAATCTGGCAAGATATATGCATACGCTTACTTCTAATGGGTACTCTAAATAACTAGAATATTAGCAGACACAATTGACACATTGAAACAAATAATAAAACATACAATTAATTCATAGTTTGAATTCAGGTCGAAATCTTGCTGGTTTGTTTACAAGCCTCCCAGAACGTGTGCAATTTATTGGCATTGCAGGTACAGAATTACTGCTTGCCACTGCTGGAATTGCAGGCACAGTATTATTGCTTGCCACTGCTGGAATTGCAGATGCAGGATTGTTGCTTGCCACTGCTGGAACATTATCTGTCGTGTTGTCAGCACAAATTTCTCCATACAAGTCTTCGACAGTTCTCTGGTTGCTTTCCGTAGCATGTCCTTTGTAAGGACGTAGATATATTCTGTTACGAACATATGTTCTACCGCTATGTGTTTCCACTGTATAAGTGCGGAAAGAACCAATTTTTGTTACTCTGGCTCTTGTCCAAGGGTCTTTCGGTTTTACTTTAACCCATACTTCTTGATTAGGCATTAATTCGGATAAATGTTTTTTTCCTTTATCTGCATACTTCTTCTGGTTTATCATTTCATTTCACACCTCCAGGGTCCCCCGTACCTACCACAGCTTCGTGGTTTAACCGGGATAGGGCCCTGAAGGGCGCTCTGTTCTTAATTTTTAACCAGAACCTAGGGTCGAGCAAACCCTAGGCCCAGCACCCCCAGAGGTATCGTTTCACTTGGAGGACTTTGTGACCACGACATTTTTAACGCCTCCCAGCCACCATTAAACAAGGCGGTGGATCTTTGATCGGCTGGGATCGAACCCGGGTCCCTCCGGACACGAGTCCGATGCCTTACCGATCGGGCCACCACGGCCCCTTCTGGTTTATCTGTCGCCTTTTCAGCTGTTCTATTTCTTCTTTTATCTCATAGTGAGGTAGTAATTTTTCGGACATAACTGGCATGAAGGATTTGAGACGCCTGCCCATTAAAAGCTCGGAAGGCGATTTTAGTCCATTTGTTGGCGTGATTCTATAGTCAAGGAGTACAATGTGAAGATCTTTCCCATCTTCACTAGCTTTTTTCATTGCTGTTTTAAACGTTTGTACTGCTATTTCAACTTGCCCGTTTGATTTTGGCCAGTACGGGGATGTTTTGTTGTGGGCTATATTCCAATCAAGCATGAAGTTTTCAATTTCTTTGCTGTCAAACGGTGGTCCTCCATCGCTGACAAGTTCATCAGGTATTCCATGCCTGGCAAAAGCAGATTTCATGGCAATAATGACAGCAGGCACAGCTGTCCCATGCATATGTTGCACTTCAATGTACTTTGAAAAATAATCAACCAATAATAGATATGTTATTCCCTTGAGTTGTAAAAAATCTGCTCCAACCTTTTGCCATGGCCTGTTGGGAGTCTCTCTGTCAAGTAAGGGTTCCTCCTGATACGCTTTCTGGTACTTTTGACATATTTCACATTTTCCAATGTATGTTTCTATATCTTGGTTCACATTTGGCCAATAAAAATGTTCCCGTGCTTTGGTTTTGCAGGCAACAATACCTCTGTGTGCTATGTGCAGTTTTTGTAACATATCCTTTTTAGCTACAGTTGGTATACTTAGGCGTTTTCCACGACAGAGAAGACCTTCACTGGTTACATAAATTTCAGCATGACAATGCCAAAAGGCTTTTGCTTGTGGATGTAATTTGGATTTTTCAGGCCAACCATTTTGCACATAAAATTTCACTTTTTGAAGAGTTTCATCAGAAGCAGTAGCTGAAGAAAGTTCTTGCCACTTTGTTGAGGTAGCAAGAGCTAATATGCTGGATTCAACAAAAGCCGATGAGTTGCAGTTATCATCAAAAGTCACTGGAAGAGTTGCTCGAGAGAGTGTATCAGCAACTACCATGCAGTTTCCCTGGAACATAGGTGAGCGTTACATTATATCTGTTCATGCGCAGAAGCATTTTCTGAAGACGTGGTGAAATTTCATCATAGGGCCTGTGGCTAAGACCCAATAGTGGCTTGTGATCAGTTTGGACACTTACAAGTCTGCCGTAAGTAAAATAATTGAACTTTTCAAGCCCAAATATGATGGCCAACAGTTCTTTTTCAATCTGTGCATATTTCTTTTGGGCATTGGATAATGCTGCTGAGGCATAAGCTACTGCTTTGTTATCTTGGATAAGTACAGCACCTAGTCCATGTTGGCTTGCATCTACGGACAACAGAACAGGCTCGTTTTCATTGAAGAAGCTTAAGCAAGGTGCTTGTATCAAAGTACTTTTGATCTTCTCAAAATCTTTTTGTGTGTTAGAGTCCCACACGAAAACATTACCCTTTTTTAGCAGTTGTCGCAGAGAGTGAGTGAGATCAGATAAGTTAGGTGTGAATTTAGCTTGGTAAGTGACCATTCCAAGAAATCTTTGTAAGGACTCTCTATTATTAGGCGATGGGAATTCCTTTATAGCTTGTAACTTAGTAGGATCTGGTTCAATTCCTTTGTGTGAAATTATGTGTCCTAAGTATTCTATTTGCTGCTGAGCTAACTGTAGTTTTGAGGGATTGAACTTTAGATTTTCTTTTCTGGCTATTGTTAGTGCTCTTCTAAGTAATGAGTAATGCTCAGACACGTTTTTGGAGCCTAATGCTATATCATCAAAATAGGGCAATATTTGTGGCTCATCTTCAAATATTTCTTCCATGGCCCTTTGGTATTCTTCAGGTGCGTTGTTTAATCCAAAAGGCAGAACCAAAAATCTGTACCTACCCCAAGGTGTTGCAAATGTAGTCAGGTAAGAGCTTTTATCCTCAAGAGGCAGTTGCCAGAACCCATTTTTAGCATCTAGCAGACTGAAAGTTGTGCATCCTTGCAGATTGGTAAATAACCTGTCTGTTGCTGGAATGGGGTAATGAGGCCTTAGAATAGCTTCATTCAATGGCCTAGGGTCAATACAAATTCTTAACTTTTTAGGACTGTCAACAACAACCATGTTGCTGACCCATTCCGTCGGTTGGTTGACTTTAATAATTATTCCTTGTTCTTCCATATTTAGTAGTTCTTGCTTTACTTTGTTATGGAGGGCAAGTGGTATTTTCCTTGCAGCAGCGACGTGCGGCACACTATCTGGCTTCAAATTAATTTTAACAACTTGATTTAATTTTCCCATTCCAGCAAAAACATCTTGAAATTCTTCCAATAATTGTTGAATGTTAGCATCAGTACAATTGGGCTTAGGCTGTGATGGTTAAGTCCCCATATCTTGCAGTTGATAAACACGTTTGATGAGGCCTAGCTTTATACATGCATTTAGTCCCAGAATAGGACTTGAATTTAAGCTTGTTATCATGAATTTGAACTGCCTTTGTGAATCGGGAGTTGCACAAAGAAGTTTACAGGTGCCCAAAATAGGTACAGGATTACCATTATAATCCAAAACAGGTTGACTATTAGGAAGTATATCAGGTGAGGGAGTAAACATTTCGAAAATTCTTTTAGGAATGACGTTCACTTGGGCTCCAGTATCAAGTTTGAAATTAATTAATGATCCGTTTATTTGTACTTCTTGAGCCCAGTCTTTTTCTTCTGTTAATTTTATGCAGTTTAATTTCAACTCACCCAGGTACATTTCATTTGAAGACTCTTCGATGATGTTGATTCTATTTGATCTAGGTTTATTGCTTTTTGAACGACATACTCTTGCCCAATGATTATTTTTCCCACACAAATTACAAGTAGTTCCATATGCTGGACATTTACGTGGCTCATGGGTATATCCGCAATTTCTACAGCAGTCCCCTTTTTTTTCCAGCTGCTGGTGATTCGAGAAGGACGATTTTGATTTCGAGACAAAATTTATCTTCATTGCCTCATTCATGGCAATAGCTTGGCTTTTCGATTGCTCTGCAGCTCGACACTCACTAAGAATTTCTTGCAAAGTTTTAGTCTTGCGACTAGTTTCCCTTAAAAGTCGCTCTGTCTTGCAGGCCATGAATTATCTTGTCGCGTAACATACGTTCAGCACAGTTTTCATAGTTGCAGTCCTCTACAGCCATTTTTAAACGAGAGTAAAAATCTTGGAAGGTCTCGGCTTGTTTTTGCTTAATTTCTAAAAAAACGAATGATGCGTAAATTTTGTTTTGATAGTCTTGATATTGTTCGTCGAATTCGTCTAAAATTTGTTGCAAGCTCACTTCTGTTGCATTTTGAAGTGGTGATAGTGAAAATGTTCTGTATTGCTTTTTGAGTTAATCACCGCAGACATGTCGGAAAAGAGCAGTTTTTCTTTTCTCTCCAACAATTGCGCATCCCGATGCCTCCAAGTAATCGAGAAAATCCTGCTTCCAGAACTTCCAGGATTCCGAAGGATTAGCAGCCGCTATGAATGCTTGTAGGACTGGAAGGTTGTACACCATCTTATCGCAAATATTGCTTATTTGGACGATTGGACGATTTCTTTTTACTCTGACACCATGTTAAGTAATGAGTGCAGATTTCTGTGTTTATTCCAGATTAATTTTATTCATCGTTCTCTCCGCCATTCCAGGACAGCACATGGTACATCAAGAGCAAAAAACAAGGTTAACAAGTTGCAGTTAAAATCGAAGTTGAAGTTATTATTTTCATAGACATATATATCAAACAGTTTCGTCAAATATAGTAGAGCCGACGAAACCGTCATATTTCGTTTGCGTCCTTTTGAATTTTGCTGCTGATATTCGACGCAGTCAGTCAATTCCTTGGCTTGAGTCTCAATAGCAGAAAACGTAGACCGCAATCCTTGAACGTATCCGTGTAAAGATTCATAAATTGCGTATCCGGTATTGAGGTCTTGATCCGGAGATTGCAGTGCAGCATTAGAAGCCTGTAAACGTTCTAAAATTTTGTTGCACAAAATTGTCAATATTCCAGTTTCCAATTTATACATTTTTGAAACTAGTCCGTAAGCCTGGTTTCGACATTCTGCTTTTTGTTCCATGTTATTGGAGATGCTCTCTAATACCTGTTTGATTGTCGTAAAACCACATAAAAGTGCCTTAGTTGCATCAGCTCGGGCAGACCACCTGGTATCGGACAGCTTCTTCAAACATGGGAGTTTTGAGCCTGTATCGTCTTCGTCTAGGGCTTTTTCCAGAAGGCTTCATCGATAAGTTGAAGTAGAGAAGAAAACAAACAGGCTTTTAACAAAACTGAAAAAAAAAAAAAATTGACGCTTCCGTACAGCATTCTGCCGCACACTTTGCAATTAAATTTAATGAGTGAGCAAAGCAGGGAATGTACTCTGCGTATTTATTTTTTTCCTTAATACGAGCTTGTACACTGTTAAAAAAAACCCTGAATTTTCAGGAAGTTTTTTCCTGATTTTAACAGAAAATTTCTGTTTTCGCTTCAAAACGTATCTTTTCCTTAAAGAAACAGAAAAATTCCGTGAATCACCGAGTAAGAGAAACAAAAACAAAAACGGCATTCTCCCGCCTTTACGTTTGTGGCGCCAGCTTCCTGCGAGAGACGTGCAAACTTGGACGCTTTCTAAAACACATCGCGTTCGAACGTATACTTTTATTCGTGTCTGTTGGTGCGAAACCGTTGGTGTCGTAATATATCTTGTGAAGCTATTTTGCTTTAATTTGAGATAGCTTTGAAGAAAAACTTCGACTGGATTTATAGCGTTCCCCCAGTTATTTTGTGCCGTTAGAAGACTTGTGAAAAAATGATCTTTTCACGCACCTAGAAGTCATGTGATGATTCTGTATGCCGCGTTTCCCTTGTACGACATTTTAAAGAATATTTAGTTTATCAGTCCATAATTAATCGCAATGCATTCAAACAAAATGGGCAACAAAAGGGTGTGTGAGTATATTTTCAAATCCATACAATCTTTTGTCGTCTTTTTCGTCAGTCGTCCATTAGAGGTAAGATTTTCGTCCATTAGAGGTAAGAATGGCTCCTCCCCATCAATTTTTATCATGTTTTTATTTTTGTTATTATTATTTTTAATTTAATTTGCGTCTAGACTTAATAGTTATTTCATGATATAAACTGATAGACATTTAAGAGGGTTAGTAAAATGATTTTTGTAATTTTCCACAACGATTAAAAAACTTAGTCTCAAAATTAAGCTTTTTTAATACGCTTTTATTAGTTTCACATGTGGGTTTGTTTGTATGCATATATGTAACTCTAAATGAAAGATAAAATTCACGTTCTTTGCAAATATTAAAAGTAATATGTTTAATACTGTTGTTAATACTAAAAGCTAAACTATATTACATGTTGATGTATTATAAGTGTTTAGTTGTTTGTGTATGTAACTCTGAATAAAAGATAAAATTCACCTTCTTTGCAAATATAAGAGTAATATATTTAATACTATTATTAATACTAAATGCTAAACTATATTACATATTGATGTATTATAAGTGCATCTAAAAGCGTAGTTTTTAGTTTTTTTTAAACCAGTTTAAAGATTATTCCTTGGAAGCGATTTCATTAAAAACAAAAAATATCGTCAATTTTCAGAGTCCATTTTTTAAAGTGTTGATCACTATGAACACCATAACGTAAATATATGAAAATAGAGGAAATCAGTAAAATACAGGAGGAACCACGAATGTTTCAAATTGGGAAAGGAAAAAAAAAAAAAAACTTTTGGAAGAACTTAATTTGTATTCAAACTTAAAAGAAAATATTTAAAAAAAAAAGCACCTTGTTAATACTTCTTAATGTTTTGAAGTTATGCGTTCAGAAATACTATGTAATGATCATTCCATCTTCAAAATATTTGAGTATTTTATGCGAGATTGATGTAATCTTTACAAAAAAAAAAAAAAAAAAAAAAATTCGTGTTATTTTAAGAGCAAGAATCTGAGAAACTCACGCCTAGCATTATGAGGTGATTCATGACCTCTCAGATTTTCTTCCAAAAATTACCAAATGTTTATTATCTTATTGAAAGACCAAATCCAGAATGTTTTGCTCTAATGTTGAGTTGTTTAGTTTTTATATCAAAAATTAAGCGGATTTTTAAGACATGGAAGTTGCCGTGAACCAAAACTCTTACCAGGAACTGTTTAACTCCAATTTTCTTTTTGTATATGGAATATAAAAGGTTGAAACTTTACAAAATGAATGTTAAATTTGCGGTAAGTAGTTGCCGTAAGGTCAGTGAAGGCCCTCAAAACAAGGCATTTTTGACGCTTTTTAGCGTTTTTGAGGTCCAAAAACAGCTTGTACATTTCAGTTGGCAAGGTAAAAGTAGTGTCGTTTGAAAGACCAGTGTAAGCACTTTAAAATAATGTAAAAATAACCGAGGAAAGTTCAACGTGCTTTTAGTTGCGTAAGGCCGAAATGTGAAAGATGTCAAATTTTACCGATATTCAAACGGTCATAACTTCCTCTGCCAACAACATATTGAAACATTTTTTTTTGCCAATGTCATACTCTATTCTTTGTCTTAACAGAACAGTTGAGTCCTTTGAGGCGAAATGTGAAAATTTTTTTTACAAAAAATGTATTTTTTCCTGTGCATTTTTTGTAATTTTTTTTTTTTACATTTCGCCTCAAAGGACTCAACTGTTCTGTTAAGACAAAGAATAGAGTATTTCAGTGGCAAAAAAAAATATTTCAATACGTTGTTGGCAGAGGAAGTTATGACTGTTTGAATATCGCTAAAATATGACATTTTTCATATTTCGGCCTTACACAACTAAAAGCACGTTGAACTTTCCTCGGTTATTTTTACATTATTTTAAAGTGCTTAAACTGGTCTTTCAAACGACACTACTTTTGCCTTGCCAACTGAAATGTACAAGCTGTTTTTGGATCTCAAAAACGCTAAAAAACGTCAAAAATGCCTTGTTTTGAGGGCCTTCACTGACCTTACGGCAACAACTTACCACAAATTTAACATTTATTTTGTAAAGTTTCAACCTTCTATATTCTATATACAAAAAGAAAATTGGAGTCAAACAGTTCCTGGTAAGAGTTTTGGCTCACGGCAACTTCCATGTCTTGAAAATCCGCTTAATTTTTGATGCCGCACCTTCACCTTTAGGGATCCATAAAAACTAAACAACTCAACTTTAGAGCAAAACATTCTGGATTTGGTCTTTCAATAAGATAATAAACATTTGGTAATTTTTGGGAGAAAATCTGAGAGGTCATGAATCACTGGCGTGACACTCTCTCAGATTCTTGCTCTTAATGAACTAAAATTTTTAATGAAAAAAAAAAAAAGACAATTCTTGTACTGCTTTAGTATTTTTTTTTTAAAGGCAAGATATTTAAGAATTTGAACTCATGCATCGGATTTTGCTTTAAGTATGAGCGGACATTTTCAAACTTATTCTAAAAAACAAAATTCGCAAGAGTTATAAAGTTTTCATTTTTGCTCATCATTTTGTCTTTTATTTATATATGAAGAACGGAGAATTAAGAAACGAAAAAATGAGGAACGGAAAAATGACGAACGGAGCATTTTCAAAATCACGGAAATATAATTAACGAAACGGAAAAACTCCGGCAACTCAGCTGCCGTATATTTTTCCGTCATTTTCAGGACATTTTTTTAACAGTGTAAGCCACTGTATTTTCCACTCATATATCGTAGCTTTGACCACGGCAGTCTTTAATATCAATGCCATTTTCGCTAATAAATTGTAGCAAGTTGTGGGCGAGCTGATCAGCAGAATGTCCTTCCATGTCTAAGAACTTTACAAACCTCTCCACTGGTCCAGATGTCAAGACATAACGAAATATTAGTGCCAGTTGGTCTACATGCGAAATGTCTGGAGTAGAGTCAAGAGACACTGAATAAAACTTGTACTTTTTAATTTCGCAAATAATGCGATCAAGTAAACTTGATGCAATCAAATGAATGAATTCCTCGCACGTTGTTTTTGATAAATAAGAGGTATGTCCCTTTCCTTTATTTGCATATGTGCTAATATGTTGAGCTAGAAAAAAATCAAATTTGGCTATTAGCTCCAATAAACCCAAATAATTTCCATTATAGGAAAAATTTGCGGCTGAGAAACTGAACTCTTTCCTTGTAGTGCGGGGCCCACCTAGACTGCAAATCTAAAAAAAAAAATCTTTTTTTTAGGAGAGGGGGGGGGGGGGCTATATAGACTGCAAATGTAAAAAAAAAACTTTTTTTTTTCATTTCCATGGCACGGGGGGGGGGGGTGGCCTCGAACGGCGGGGCCCGTAGCATCTGCTACTTTTGCTAATAGGCTAATCCTCCCTGATTGTAAGAAGATATTTATAGACTTTATGCAGTTCTCTGTACTGCATCGAATACATATTTAACTCATGAACTAGTTTAAATGCTCACTTTACGCATTGAAAGAATAAGAGCGAACACATTTCTTGGCCTTGTTGTATTATAATCTTTCGTTCGTTTTGCTTTTCCTTTTGCCACCCTTTTTCATATTTGTGAGTTCAATGTAAATTATAATTAAAATGTAAAGTAGCACGTACATGTAAAATTAAAATTTCAAGTTTCTTGTTCTCTTGGAGAAGAAAACAAAAAAACTTTCAGGATAATACTTTTTCCCAGACACATTTGTCTGTCAGGATCTAGATCTAATGTCTAAAACTTCATTTCAGAAATGTTAGCCGTCCCAAGCGTTATATTTTAAAAGTACATATGTTTAAAAATCATTTCAAACATTTCTTTTCATTTTCATGTTATCGTTGTCCTTAAGCGCACGCGAGAGAGAGAGAGTCTTCATTACAAAAAACAATTATATTAAAGAAAGAGAGAGATAGAAAAGAAAAAAAGAAGTTCAGGGTCTGACTAGATCCTGACTACTTTTTAAAGTACAGTATACTCCCGATTATACGCGGAATTGGATGGCATTTGTATCGCGGACAACGAAAAAAAAAAGCTTAAAACGGGGGTAAAGAAGAAAAAAATGGTCTTTATTGTCTTTTGCTAAAAAATGATTGTATTGTACTTAAAACGTGATACAAATAGTGAAGATAGGTACAGTAATAAGAATTATTTGCATTTTAAGTTCTGAAGCACACAAGATCTATAAAGGGATAGACCTATGATAACGTCCAACAATTTATTCGCTAAAGTACGCCGCACTCTTCTGTAAGGAACAAAAATATTTAATTTCACCAGATCTTCGCGGATAATCCGCCCCGTGGATAACCCGCCCGAAGATAATCGAGAGTATACTGTAATAGTTTTCAAATCATCACATTGAAACTCATAGATCATACACTGCTCGACATTGAAAATGCAACACCAAGAAGGAGTGGTCAGAAATTCATGCAAATTTTACCGTAGACGCACGTCACTGAGTTATGCAAATGATATGAAATGCGCAGCTCTCCGACGCACGTGAAGTAAGATATAAGAGAATGGAGTTGAAAAGTGGGCTATGTTCATGTTGGTTTTTCTGCCAGACTAATTACACAGGCCAACGATGAAAAAACTTTTTTAATGAAAATACCTTATTCTTATGTTGTTTAGGTTGCTGAATCCAAATATGATGCTTAAAAAGTTGTATCACCCACCATTTATTCACATTTTATAGTTACATTCATGAAATAAAGAAACATTTTTAGAATTTAACAGCTTTTTCATAGTTAAGATAACATGAAAAAATAGGTCTAATGAACAAAGATGATGTTGGCAGCACTGCTGAAACACATGCTACAACATGATGGGGGATTACTGTTGGTCACTTCACCGGGAAGTTCAGCAAGCTATTCATCGCAGAAAAAGCTACACAAGAAGCTTCAAGGAAAAAAGGGAAAGAAAATATAAAGCAATTCCAGTTGACAAGTGAACCTTGTATCATCACATAAAATTACTATTCCAAGCATTTTACTGTAAATACAAACCATTTTTACGATTCTACAGTGTTTCATTGATTTCCCTATATACTGTAAATGGGTATTAGACTATATAATAAAATACATTTTGCTTGGAAACTAAGGGTGATACATAAAAACTACAAGCAGATTTGGATTCAGCACATAAAAATCTATCAAGATCAGCTATTAAAATTAAAAAAGTTTTCAAAAAGGTTTTTTTTTTGTTGGCCTGTGTTATCGGAGAAATTTGGTTTTTGTCTCGAAGGATACGTGTGATAGGAGGAAATGCCACGCCGTCCTCAACGAAGACACTTCCAGCATATAGACGACTTTACAAGGGGTATGGTGATCGGACTGAGAAGGGGAGATTGGTCCATACGTCAAATTGCAGCTGATACCCACATGGATGCAAGCACTGTGCATCGGCTGTGTCGGAGATGGTTGGAAAGAGGAAATGTAGCCACATTGAGGGGTGCAGGTGCAGCCAGAGTGACGTCAGACCTCTTGGATCGACGGATTCACCGACAACCTGTGGCGGACCCGCAAGTCACTTGTACGTCGATTCTGCAGCACGTGCAAGGTACCCTGGATGTTCCTGTGTCGACCAGAACCATTTCCCGTCGACTGGTTGCACGTGACCTGCAATCACGGCGCCCGCTAAGAAGACTGCCATTGACCTCACAGCATAGACTCCAACGGTTGGAATGGTGTCGGACCAGAGCGACGTGGATGGCAGAATGGCAAACCGTAGTGTTCTCAGATGAATCCCGCTTCTGTTTGTACAGCGATAGTCATCGCATACGTGTGTGGCGTCGACGTGGAGAAAGATCGAATCCGGCAGTAACTGTGGAACGCCCCACAGCGCGACAACGTGGCATAATGGTTTGGGGCGCTATTGCATACAATTCCGTATCACCTCTAATTCGTATTCGGGGCACTATGACGGCCCAACGATATGTAGATAATGTACTGCGGCCGGTGGAAATCCCCTACCTTCAGGGTCTGCCAAATGCAATTTTTCAACAGGATAACGCCTGGCCTCACAGTGCTCGAATCAGCCAACATGCTCTACGAGGTGTACAGATGCTTTCCTGGCCACCATACTCTCCTGACTTGTCACCAATCGAACATGTGTGGGACGTGATTGGACGCCGTTTGCAGAACCTGCCACTGCCTCGTTCAGAGGACGAACTGTGGCAAATGGTTGAAAGGAAATGGAGTGCCATCCCTTAGGACACCATCCACAGGCTTATTGACTCCATGCGTAGACGTGTTTCTTCGTGCATCGCTGTCCTACTTCTTACTGAGCCGACGCCGTCCTCGCTCTAAATTTTGCTTATTTATTTTGAAATAAATATCACTTATTGTTCCATGCTGTCTCTGTCTTCTTACCAAATTTCATCAATTTCTGACCACTCCTTCTTGGTGTTGCATTTTCAATGTCGAGCAGTGTATTACTTATTCATATCATATTACAACATATTACAACTATTATAAATCCATGTATTGTAATTCTATAATTTAGGATTATACATCTAGGAAACTATTTTCTTAATACAAAGAAAATGAAAATAAAAATGAGAAACTTACCGTTGAAAAGATTCGTTCTTATAGTGTATTCAATTTTTCTGAAGCTCCAAAATCACTTCTTTACTAATGCTAAAATATAATCCAAATGATTCATTGATTCATGTAACAGCACTCTCCCAAGCACAAGACGTAAGTACCGCCAATAAATCTCACCATTCTACTCGCATTCTTGACCATTGATATGTGCTGTCACTTTCACCCTCACATCCCTTTTTTATTGAGGAAACGCCCAGGAGATTCTGGGAAACAACGAGGGTCTGCTTTTGTTCTCGGGAGTGTAGGGATAGTGACTTTAGGGAGCAAAGATGAGCTACAGTAGATAGCGGAGCGCAGTGGACTGCTTTCCCTGATTACGAAAGGGCGCCTACGCAACAGCCTTTAGGAAGGCATGAGATAGCGTTTCTTTATAAGGATATAGAAAGCCCAGTATACATTAAAAAAAAAATTAAAAAAAAAAGCAAACACATTGTGAAAACAGTAGAAGGGCGCCGTTCGGGAGGGCGCACCGGGAATTCTCCCGGTCAAGTCTATGGCCAGTCCGGGCCTGCTCCAGTGGCTCCTGCTATTTCGACTTTTGTTTAACCGTCCACTAACCAACCAACAATAGTATAAGCTTCTGATTACGTTCAGTAATTTCGTCGAGGCATCGCGCTCAGCGATACACATTGCTTGCTGAATGTAAATCATTGTTGTTCGCTTAATCTTTTAATAAGTTGAAATCCGAATTTCATTCGCTACCTTTCTGACATCAAACTCAAAATTAGCATTACTCCAGAGTTTGAAAGGTGGAACAAAATTGTATTTGTAACTCTTTTCTTCCTTTTTCTGTTAAAAAAAAGTCTCTTGGACCTTTATTTTCTATATAACTTACAATATCCTTTAATCATTTTGAGAAGTGTGTCTTCTCAAAATTATTTTGCTTTTACATCAAAACAATTGTAAAATAAGTTTCATGCAATTTGAACAACTGTAACCCGTACACATTGCGTCCGAAAGTGCGAGCTAGCCCTTTTTCACTAGGTTAAATCGAAAAAAAAAAAAAAAAAAAACTTTTTTTGGAAAGTCAAAATTTAATGTTGATAAAACGCTTCCCATAGATCCCAACATGTCCCAAAAAATCATTTATTCAAATTAAAAAATATTTAGGTACACCAAACGAGGCTTAAAATTCATAATTTTCTTTAAAAAATAGCTTTTTTTCTACGTATTTTGTAAACAATGAAAGATAAATTTCAAGAAATTATCAAGATGAAAAATATGAAGCATAAAGTATATAATTAGAGCTAAATATAAGTTTTTTCTCTCATTTTATATTTATTGCTTCCGGAAATTACTTAAAATTAAGGTTTTTTCTAGTTTTAAGTAAAATTTTTCCACTTTAAATGCCACATTTTTTTACAAATGAAGTTAAAAACCAACGTAAATAAAGCACAAATTGGGTGGGCTACCTAATTTGTGCTTTATTTACGTTGGTTTTTAATTTCAATTATATTTCAGCACGAATCTTATTTGATCATTTTTCATGTGGGGCAAAGTGAAATAGTTAAGTTTACTTGTCTACTTCAAAAGGAACAAATGGGAATTTTGTTCTAAAAATTTTTGTACATAAAGAAAGAATAATATTTTTTTTATAATACTTTCGTTGAAATATTATTTTTCATTTTTGGCAGTTATTTTGAAATTTAAAAAAAGGTGAAAATTTTTCACTTCAAAAAAACATGGGGCAAAGTGAAACATAAAATATTTTTGTTATGAAAATTTTTTAATTCGACGATTAACAGTAATTTTTATCAAATGAATGCGTAAATAAACGAAAAAATAATTATTAACGAAAAATATACGAATGAGCAAGTAAATGAATAAATAAATTAATTAATGTGTGAGAAAAAATAAATGAATGAATAAAATAGAGAACGAATAAGAAAAGGAGTTAATGAATGAGTAAATAATTAAGTAAAAGAATGTAAATGAGTTAATAAAATGAAGAAATACGTGAGTGATTTAATAAATGAATGAATAAGTACACGAAATGAACTATTTCACTTTGCCCTATCCACTTTGCCCTCCGTGCACTTGACAAATTACATTGAACATTAAAAATAAAAAAATGCCTAATTTTAACTAAATAAGGACTGCACTGAATATCAGTAGTTCTCAATTAGGACAATTCCACGAAAAGTGGTCCTAACACACCAAATTTTTCCCCCCCATAATACAAAAACAAACCTTATTTTTTGACCAAAAAATATCTACTCTTTTCGATTCCAGCATCAATTTTAAGATAAAATTTTTCTTTTCTCATATTTTAGCCTTGTTTAATAACATTGAGACAAATTCAAAAAAAAAAAAAAATGCATTGTTAGTGAAAAAATGTAAGAGAATTTTTTTCACCTAATAATCAATTTTTTTTTTTGGAAAAACTATCAAATATCATGAACTCAGATCCTTTAGTATGATTATATCTCATATTTTTTTGTAATAAAGTGTTTCATAAGTTTTTAACCCCTCAAAATATGCAGGTTACTTTTTTTTTGGTCACACACGTAAGGCAAAAGAAAGAAAAGTTTGCTCTCATATGCAAAAGAAAGCTCTCATATCATAAATTAACTTGATACATAACACCTGTAACCTGACTTACATCTTCATCCATTCGGCAGAAACGTTTTAACGAGGCTCTTTAAAAGCTGTCACACACGTAAGGCATTTGAATGGTTTACATTAAGAGTCAGATCATTCATTTAAATGTAAGGGAGGGGGGGGGGAGTACTTTACATAATTCAACTAAAAATATTGCATATTGGCCCTGAAATCAAGATTAAATGGTGTTAAAAATAATAACAAAAAAAATCATGATTCTTTTTGTTATTATTATTTTTCATTTAACCCATTACCGTAAAATGGGGTGTATAGGAACAGCGGGGTCAATCGGAACAAAACTTCCCGACCGTACAAAGAAATTCTTCATAAATATACTATTAGGTATTTCTCGCCATGAACTTTTTTTCAGTAAGGTAAGATCATAGGAAATAGGAAAAAAATACTTTTGTCAATCTGACAACGCTATTGGCTTCTAAGGAGGGCTGCACGTGGAATGCTAGAAAACATCACATTTCCATATAATGCAAAACTTCATATGCAAAAACTAACCTTCTTATATTCAAAAACTAAGAGTGGTATGTTTCAATTATACATGTATCTGAACAACAGAATACCGCATTAGAATTTACATTTTTTATAAATTGTGTCCTAAAAATGAAGAATTCTGAAAAATGCCATAGAAAAAAAAAATTGCGGGGTGAATCGGAACACTTAGTTCTGTTGTTCCAATTCAAACTTATTTGAAGAAAACTGTTTAAAAATCAAGATTCTAACCCCAATTCTTCTAATCAAGACAAGGACAAGGATTTATTACTGTTTATCCCTTCTCGTGAGCAACTAGATCTTAGAATGACAAAAAGTTGCAGATTTCAAAAGATTTTTTCTCCAGGAAACTTCTTTTTACTTAAAGTACGAGGGGGAAAGTCACATAGACTTTATGTAGTAAAAATCCAGCACACAGACAGTGATGAATAAGCGGGAAAATCTTTCAGGACAATCTCCGAAACCCAGAGATTTTAAGAAACCAAAGAAAAGGCAGAGTTCATCCCAAGAGATGTTTTGAAAAAATTTAAGCCAAGTCACAATTGCTAGTTTTAAGGACAAGTACATATTTGTGGACGACATGAGCGACTTCCATTCATGTTAAATCTTTGTATTTCAATTCAAAAGCATTTCTTAAAATTACTTTTCATTTTTCATAAGTTCAAAATTATTTTGAATTTTGACAAATTATACACGTTTACTGGTATTGAAATTATGCATTTATTTGACAGTAATTATCTGTTCTTATTCTCCCCCATCAATATTACTCATGTTTGTGAGACCTATTATAGGTTAAATTGAAAAAAATAAAAATTTTAACATGTGTTCCGATTGACCCCTATCAGCGGGGTGATTCGGAACACCCATAATTTCCTATATATTTTAATAATAATTGTTCAAAATGCTTTGTCTTCGCTTGAAATATCAAAAGTAAAGCAAGACCGAAGTTTTTACTCAAAAAATCAAATTAAAAAAAATATCTTTTAACTGCTTTTTTTACAATCAAAGCTCAAAAGTGTTCCGATTAACCCCATTTTACGGTATATAAATAAATTTTAAAATAACCTATATATAATTCGTATACAAATGAGAATTAATTTCGTCTTCATTCTTTATTTTGTGAACACATCTTTGCAATTTAATTATTTACTAGCGGCGTTGTCCAACAAAATCAGATCTTTCGTTTAGGGCAAAAAATCAAATATTAAACAAGTGGTTCCGTCCGGAACTGAACGAGCCTACTTTCCCGTTTGCCAATTTCAAATTTGGTAAAATATTCATCCGAAAGATAATGGGTACGTGGGGGGTGGGGGTGGGGGGGGGGGGCAATTCGAAAAGTCAAACATGAGAATGAATTGTCCTCGCCGAGATCTTTCTAACAAAAAAAGTTTGTTCAAATCGGACTGTTTAACTCAAAAGTAATTAGCGGGGGACCTGTTGTTTGAGCGGTTCAAAGTTGAACAAAAAAGTGCTCAAACCAAAATATTAAATGTGAGAATTATTTATCCTCGCCGAGATTATTAGAACAAAAAAAAAAAAAAAAATGTTCAAATCGGACTGTTTACTCAAAAGTTGTTAACGGGGGACAGGTTGTTTGAACGGTTCAAAGTTGAAAGAAAAATTGTTCAAATCTAAAAGTCAAATATGAGAATGAGGTCTCCTCGCCGAGATCTCTCGAACAAAAAAAAGTTTGTTCAAATCGGACTGCTCACTCAAAAAATATTAGAAGAGGGATGGGGGGTAGAGACAGACAGACACATATAATGCTGATAGCTATAATTATCAGCTGTGGAAGTTGAATTAACTTTAAAATGAAGACATGCTGCACGCGGTCACACACGTAAGGTTCTAGTGTCACACACGTAAGGCTCAGTGTCACACACGTAAGGCAAATTAAAAAAATTTTATTGCTACTCTACGAAGTTTAGAAAAAAAAAATATATGTGGAATACTTACTTAGTATACTTAGACACATGCACAAAAATCACCGTTCATTTATCTTTTAAAACTTCACAGGAAATTACAAAATAATATGAGGTATAGCTTATTTTCAGATTTTCCGAGTCACACACGTAAGGCTGTATTTAAAATTTTATAAAAAATTCAAAATTTTCCTATGAAAAAAATAACGCCGCATTACAACTTTTGCATATCTTCTGTTACTCCAATAGCAACCACTAAGAAATATATAAAAAACATCGTCCTGGTTTTTATTGTTATTTGCAAAGAAATGGTGTCAAAAAGTCACACACGTAAGGCTGGAATGGCCCATTAATAGTTTGGATGATAATTACAAAAATATTATCCTTTTATAATAACAAGAAATATTTTTGAAAAACCACGAACATTACAATAAAGGTATCAAATTTTTAAAATGGCTTGTATAATTTTTTTCGCTGATCTTTGGAGCTACTTATTTTTTGACAGGAATTAACTATCTGTTTAGAAACTTGGTTAAAATATTGCTAGATAGGTTACACAGCAAGCTGCGAAAATATTTCACAATTTCACTTTGCCCTGCTATTTCACTTTGCCACATATTCCCCTACTACATTTTTTTATTATTTATCTACAAATGCTGTTTTGAAAGTTTGTTCTTCAGTGATTTTGGGACTTGATATTTTCTTTAAGTGTATCTGCAATTTAAAATCCACAAATGATGCAATAAATAAATAAAAATAATCTAATATTTAGAGAAATATATACATTTTTATGCCTCGTGCTGGGAACCTAATTTCTTTAAAAAATTTGATTAAATGTTTGTTTAATATCAATATGATTGTCGAAACTGTTTATTGTAATTTCAAAAATTACAAATTATGCCGACTTGTGCTTGAAAGTGTAAACTAGTACTTGTGTACTGAGTAGAATCGAAAAGAATGAGGGGAGGAAGTAATTGTTTAATTAGTTACTTTCTCATATCGCGCATTTGTTACCAGTTATTTTATTATTTTGCAGAGAAAAATATTGATAAGTTCATATCATTTAAAAATAGCCTTTGCTTACTAGGCTCAAAATTTATGATAGTTTTCTCAATGAGAGTCCTTCTCAACGGGCGAATAACACTTAATTCCTTGAAGGAAAAGGATGGTCTCAGTGTTTAGACCGGTAAATGATACAGCTGAAAGAGCTGTAAAAATGATGCAGGACTGTCATGGTTTGCTAACAGTTGATGAGGAGCAAAAAAAAATTTTGTTGTGTTGCGTCCAAGAGCACCGAAATATGTACTCTGACTGCAATAAACAAACATTAAAACGATAATATGTTTAGTAATGTTCATTGTACTATAAAATTGTAGTAAATATATGTTGTGAATAAATCGTTGTCAAAGTTTTTTTTATTTATTATTTATTTTTTCAATTTATTTATTTTAAATTGCAGATACATTTAAAGAAAACATCAAGTTCCAAAATCACTAAAGAACATACTTTCATACTTCTTGAATAATAACAAAAAAAAAAAAATGTAGTATTTAAAGTGGAAAAATTTAACTTAACTTGAACAAACCTTAATTTTGAGTAATTTCCGGGAGAAATAAATATAAAATGAGAGAAAAAAACTAATATTTTGCTCTAATTATATACTTTATGCTTCATATTTTTCATCTTAATAATTTCTTAAAATTTATCTTTCGTTGTTTACAAAAGACATAGAAAAAAAGCTATTTTTTGAAGAAAATTATGAATTTTAAGCCTCGTTTGGGGTACCAAAATATTTTTAATTTGGATAAATGATTTTTTGGGACATGTTAGGATCTACGAGAAGCGTTTTATCAATGTGAAATTTTGAATTTCCGAAAAAAAGTTTTTCTCGATTTGGCCTAGTGAAAAAGGGCTAGTTCGCACTTTCGGACGCAAGTCGGCACGGGTTACCATTGCTCAAATTGCATGAAACTTTTTTTACAATTGTTTTGATGTAAAAGGAAAATAATTACAGGGTATGCGATACAAAATTCCGAATTTCGTTTTTTTTTTTTTTTTGACGCCCTAGTGTCTACCCTACAAGCAAAACTTCTTGCAACAATCTAGACGGATCTTGATATCGTATTGACGGCGTCAAGATTGCGTATTCAATCTTGCATAAAGATTGTTATAAGAATCTTGTTCTTACAATCTTTATGCAATCTTGCGTACATCTTGACATATTACTATTGATTTCGTCTTGCAATATCAAGATTGTATAAATCTTGTCAGCGTCAAGATTAAAAAAGAATGTTCTTGATATCTCATTGTCGCCGTCAAGATAAAGGGGGAGCAGTAGAAACTGATATGTTAGCTATTCACATTAAAATAGTTTACTTTTGGTTATTTCTTGCATTAAGAGATATTCTGCTGACAGTCTATGAATGTTTTTCGCGACGACCATATGCTTGTGTTCCCCTCTCATAGACTTAAAATTAATTAAACCAAAAAATAATGATGTATTTATTAATAGCTGTATTATCTACCCAGTATGTCATGAAATTTAGTTTTTTAAACCATTGAACAATAAATTAGATATTTGATGAAAACAAGAAATAGAATTTCTCCGATGCCTGAGCATTATGTATTCATGATTATAAAGTGCTAAATAATTTCTTGAAAAATCAATGAAAATACAGGAGCTCTAAACATTTATCTCATAAGCAATACCCAGTCTTGTAATTCGGATATTCCTGTTTTTAGTTGCAGAATTTCTTGAATATCACATGAATATCAGGAAAATAAATGAGGCTTTTTCGTTTGATGAAGGATATTTTATGACAAATTTCATTTGATGGGCTGCTAACTAGGGATGCACCGATAAGCAAATTGGCCGATTGCCGATTACCAATTAATCGGCTTTTGATAATCGGCCGATTAATCCGCCCAGCCGATTAATGCTCAGAAGGGATCATTTTCAATACTACAAATTTCACAATCACTGCTTTTTTTTTCTTTTACAATTCCGATTTTAGAAATAATTACTAATTTATCTTCCAGAGAAAATTTAATTTTTTCCGTTTTCCTAGTTTCGCCGAAATAATTTCGAAATTTATCCAATTTTTTGTACAAAGTTTCATATTATTGTTAGAAAAATTACATTAACATATTATTAATTACGTTAACTTGACATGAAATTTAAAAAAAAAGTTGGCGATCTAATTTAGGAGTGCTTTTAATTTAAACTTTATTTTTCTATTATATTAGTAGGCATTTAATTCAAAACTTTTACTCTTTGCGAAACTGAGAGGTTACCTAAAAGCATTACGCCGAAGAGAAAAGTATCTACTCATGAAAAATGTTGCAACGTTGTTAATAGGTGTACATTTATTTAAAAGAGGAAATTTAAATTATTAAAAAATGCATATCAAATGTGAGGATTATTTTTTTATATTTCATTCTTTGATTATTATTTCTTTATTTTTACTCAGTACATTTTCGTACTACATGTTATACTTATGTTTGCAGGAAATTACTAGTTTATAATTTTGTTCTTCGCAGCTTCATGTTCAAGGCATACTTAAAAACATTTTATTCAACACATATTTTTTTGCTTGTTGATTGCTAAAATTTGACTGATTATAAATAAAATGAAATACCTATGTTTTCGTATTCCAATTTAAAAGTTCAGGAGTACAATTATTTCTAATAGTGCCATATGAATATAAGCTGTGAGGGTAATCGTTTGATATTCCATCCAGTTTTAAGCACTATATGAAAACTGTTTTGTTTATACTCTTACCCCTCATACTACATGTTTTAGTAAAAATTTCAGATAATTAAATTTATTTTCTGTTGATAAAATTATTCATCAAAATTTCTTGGCGAAGATATACTTTAAAATATAATATTTAAAAATATTTTTCCTGCCGATTAATCGGTATAATTTTGCCGATTATTAATAATCGGTCAGATGGCCGATTATGGCCGATTAATCGGTGCATCCCTTCTACTAACTGAGCATGGTGATAGAGAGCTATTAATTTCAACAAATTCTATTTTATCTTATTAACAGTTAAATATTTACAAAATAATTAAATAATTTAATATAAAGCAATGCTTGAAGAATTAAAATTAGTACAACTAATTTAATCCCATGCTGATCTTTATAAAACTGACATGTGCCGTGCACTGATAAGAGCTGACACGAATAAGTTTACTCACTAAACTACGAGTTCACAGATACCATGAAGCATACATTCTATTTTCGACAAAATAATAAAGCAACAAAGAACAAGGGTATCCCCCTGTTTAGAGCCAATCAGGAATATCCCAATCACAAGATTGGGCATTGCTTATGAGATAAATATTTAGAGCTCCTTTATTTTAATTGATTTTTCAAGAAATTATTTAGTACTTTATAATTATGAATGCAGAATGCTCAGGCATCGGAGAAGTTCTATTTCTTGTTTTCATCAAATATCTAATTTATTGTTCAATGATTTAATAATTTAAATTTCATGACATATTGGGTAGATAATACAGCTATTAATAAATATATCATTATTTTTTGGTTTAATTAATTTTAAGTCTATGAGAGGGGGAACACAAGCATATGGTCGTCGCGAAAAACATGCATATACTTTCAGCAGGATAGCTCGTAATGCAATAAATAACCAAAAGTAAACTCTTTTCCTATGAATAGCTAACATATCAGTAGCTTATTAAAAAAAAATTCAAGTTTCTACTGCTCCCCCTTTATGAGATAAATGGCGGCCAAGTAGGCCAAAATCGCATGTATTTTAAATCTCGCCTTACTGTTTTTTTTTTCTCTATAAAACATATTTGGAGGTCGCAATGTATTTTGCTCCACTTAACTGTAATTTTCATGATGATATTTTGACAGAAATAAAAAAATAAAATTAATGTAAATATGTCGGCGGCCCCAATGAACAGCTGCCTTGTTTATTCATCTAGGCATTTTTTTTATTAAACTGATGCTTTCTACGGGTTTGTACTATGCACTGAATAAATTTCTTTTGTTAATAAAATGTGTGAAACGAACCTTTTTGGGGCCCTCAATTATGTAAATTATGTTTCAGAATATTGGAAGTTCTTAAATAAATATTCAAAGACATCTTATTTCTTTTACAATATTGCAGGCACTTACATTTTGTGATTTTCATGATTATATTTTTACAGAAAAAAAATTGTAAATACGTCCGCGGTCCCTATGAAACTACCTTGTTTATTCATCTATTAATTTTTTTATTAAACTGAAGCTTTCTATCAGTTTGTACTATTCACTGAATAATTTTCCTTATTTAGTAAAATGCTTGAAACGAACGCATCAGCGGCCCTCAGTTATGTAAATTTTAATTCAGAATATTGAAATTAAATTATACTCAAAAATATTTCTTTTAAAAATTTGCATAAAAAGTACTTTTTAGTCAGTTATTTCATTTCATTTATTATTGATATTATTATCATTCTTTGAATGCGAAGGTTTTTTTTATTAAAATCACTACAATGAATTTGGCTACTTCATTTTTGAAAAGGGGGGGGGGGGGGAACACACCCCACACCCTTAGCGACGGACCTGGTTATACTCATAAAAATAGTGCTCCTAAGTATTTGGTTTGAGCGTAACATATATTCCTTTTTAGCTAGAAAAATGATTTTCTTCCTGATATGATTAGTATTTGATTATTAGCAATAATATAAATTTACTAGCTGACCCGGCAAACGTTGTTTTGTAGTAATTTCTAGTGTAGACAAAAAATAGCTTACTTATTGTAACTATGTATGTATGTATGGTAGAATGTGTATATTGTATGTATGTAAGAATGTGGTATATGCGTGAAATAAGCATGGAGCGCTGTGAACGATGAAGGAATATAAAAATAACAAAAGGAAAACATTATTTTTAAGTTATTATGATTTATTCCTTAAAACTATATATCATTAATTAAACAATTACGAAAGTAACACTATTAAACAATATCAATCTCTTAATGCTATAGCGTGAACAATATCCATCTTAAGCTAACACAAACAAACTGGATGGTTTACCCACTCGACAGCATGCCACGTATACTGCCGTGGGCAGGTAAACGGCAGTATCTGCAAAAATGAGTTTTCGAGATATTTGAAGAAACGCGTTTTTGATTTCCCACAAACACCCATAAAACATTGAACTTCGAACATAGGCGATACTATATGTTTATACCGATATATTTTTTGGGTAATCGATTGAATTTTGATTTTGCAAGCGTAGAGAGAGGGAAAGCAGATACTGCCGTTTACCTGCCCTTTTCACTCTAATTGTCCTGCGGGATTGACTGGCAGTCGGCAGTAACTGCACAGTATGCTACTAAATGTCCAGCATTTACATATTCGACAACATGCGGAGTAGATATGTTATTACGAAATATATTATTGCATTGTGAATGATATGTTTTATTTAAAATATACATAAATACCGTGCATTCACTTGATATACTTTTAATGTAAACGAACGCGAAATATAATTAAAAAATATAATGAAACTGTATTGTATTATGCAAAATATGAAGCAAAACTTGATGATTCTTCAGCCATTTTTACTTCTTTTTACTAAATAAAGGAAGTCATGTGATCATAAAGAAAATTTCACTCAAAATTAAGGTTAAATTTTGATTTTGCTCACCCCCGAATGAATGGTGAGTAGTTGTTTTGACCTATCAGCACGTGCATATGTACCTAATAACATATAAACAACCGAAATATCCTTTCGACCATGCCCCAGTTAATTACGTCGAGTTTTCTCGTAACGTCTGTATGTACGTCTGTATATACGTATGTATGTACGTCTGTATGTACGTATGTATGTACGTATGTATGTACGTATGTTTCTATGTATGTGCGTATGTATGTATGTCGCATGACTCAAAAACTATATGCCGTAAAAGCTTCTAGTTTGGTATGTAGGCTCTGAGGGTGGTCTAGTTGTGCACCTCCTCTTGTGGTTGGATTCGAATGTTCCCAAGGGGGTCTTTTAGCCCTTTGTGGGGTAAATCAGTGTTAATTTCAATGCAGATTGAGTGATATGATTTGGTACAACCACTTGGTGATATATCGCCAAACTTTTGGTCGCCAAGTTGGCTACAAATTTAGTGAAAAAATGATTTTTTTAAAAAATTTGTATTCAATTTGGCGCTATTGGGCGCATTTTGCGAAAAAATCACTTAATCATGTTAAAATTGGCGATATTTAGAAAAAAATCATTGTAAAACAATATTTTGCATTGATTCGTGACAAACTGGGGGTGTAAATGTTTGAATTGTTATCTTGCTCACTCTAATGTACTATTTTAACACTTGAGATATTTATTATGGAATTTAAACGTAAAAGGAAGTAGTGTGACGTTCACATCAGATGTTTTAAAATTACTACAAATCAGTTAATGCTTTGTACTTTGCATCAGAACAAGAAATCACTTTGAGAAAAAGAGCGCTTGAAATGCTTGTCGTGCTGACGATTTTTTTTATAGCACTATTAAAACAGCTAGGGATTAAACTGCAAAAACTATCGTCTGTTAGTATGAAAGCAACTGTAATTAAAAGAAAACAAAACAAAGTAAATAAAATCATTTCATTACTGCATTTTTGTTGTCGTCTGCTATGTTTGGCTTGTGTATCTTTGAAATCGTGAAAAATATTGTCTGCTAGTGGAGAGAAACTTTATTTGAATGAAAAAAACCTGGTATGGACCCCACACTACTTCCTTTTACGTGTAAATTTCTTAGTAGATGCCTTAAGTGTTTAAATAGTGCTTGGAATAAGCAAGATAACAATTCAAACATTTACGCCCCTAATGTACCACGAATAATGCAAAAAATGATTTACAACGATTCATTTTTTAAATATCGCCGATTTTAGCATCATTCAGTGGATTTTTTGCAAAATACCGCCAATAGCGCTAAATTGAACCCTAACTCATAAAATAATTTTTTTCGCCAAATTTGTCGCCAATTTGGCGATATTTCACCAAGTTGGCGACAAGCACTTGGCGACCAAAAGCTTGGCGATATATCGCCAAGTGGTAATGCCAATTTATATCACTCAAGTCTGCATTGATATTAACACTGATTCACCCCAAAAATTAATGAAACACCCCCCTGGGAACATTCAATTGCAACCAATGACCTCCCGTGACCTCCCATTAGGGCACCCCTACTTTCGCTCAGTTTAGGTACAAAGGAAAACGGCTTTTGCGGCTTGATGCAAGTTTTGCACAGCGATTCATATTATGTTCATCCTGCAGACATGCAGATACTGCCGTTTACCTGCCCATCGTAACGAAAAATGCAGTTACTGCTAATTACCATTGGTTAAAAAACAGTTTTTTTTCATCGGAAACTAAAAAAAGATGCTTGTACCATAAAACTAATGTAACACAGATTTCAAAAATGCAAAAAAATGAAAATCGAAAATTTTGCAGTTACTGCCCTTTACCTGCCCACGGCAGTATAATTGTCCGTGTGAAAAACATGGTGTTCTCAAATCTAAGCCACAAACAGACATCGTTTGACCTTGGGATTTGTTGATAGTCATTGCAAATGCCAATCTAATCGGAAACTGAATACGTTTGAATTGAATTGGCACATCTGTAGGTATAATAGGAATCCGTGGTATGAGTATATTTTCACCTCTGAACTTGCCATTTAAAATCCTGGCTTCGATCACGTTTTTCATTAATTTTTGAATGACTAATCGCGTACCGTTGCACAGCCGGGGCGGGTTCAAATTACGAAGCAAGATAATTGGAGATCCAACCTTTATTTTTTAAAAATTTGTGTCACTTTAATGGTCGTTCATACCCCCCCCCCTCTCGCAGTGAAAAAAAACTTTACACAGCAGATTTTGCCTAATAACTCAACACTCATGGTGTTTGATACATTTTATTTGTTTGTAATGATGTTTTTTGGTCACAACCAATATGAAAATCACAAAAAATAGTTACTTTAATTTTTAACACATATTTATCTTCTTCAGAATTTTTGACTTTTAATTTTACCTTGAATTTGACGTAAATGCAAGGTATAAAATACAGAATTTTATAAAGGTACAAAAATTAACATAATATAATTGATAGTGTATATAATTTTTGAAAAAATAATATAAGTGCCGCAAATCAAAAACCATTTATTGCCACAATCGATTCAAAGCCCCCAAAAATGGCGCAAACGTCCATAAAAAAATTCTACAGCATCGAAGGACCCCATTGCCAATCAGGCCCGGAGTACCCAATAGGCCATCCTAGGTATTGGCCTAGGGGCGCATATATCGGAGGAAAAATTAATACACAGTTCGTTGTTAAAATAAATAAACAAAAAATAAAGGAAGAAAGAAAAAAAAAAAAAAAAAAAACAAGAACGCAAAGCGCGAGAAAATATATGGAGAAAAAAATTCAACTAGAAGGGATTGCAAAATGCCAATTCAGCAAAAATAAAGCAATTGGAGGGGAAGGAGACGTAAAGCTTGAGTTGAGGTAATTCATTTTCTGGTCTAAGCTGATGCTTTTCCATACCTTTGATTTAAACAATCATTTCTTGAAAATATGGCGCACAGGAAAATTAGTAAAAGCCATGGTACAGACAATGGTCAATATAAAACTTATTTATGAAACAATTTTTCTCTCTATAAATCATGTCAGTATTTTTTTTTTTTTTTTTGAAATTAATAATTTATTAATTCATATTTATTTAGGACTGCCAATTAATAGGGGAGCCCAAAGTTAAAATTTTTGGGTGGGGGAAGTTAATTTACCAAATGTGTGAAACTTCAAATTTTTTTTTCAGGATAAAATACGAGCATGCACAAGTATCAACATTTAACGAAAAGAGACATTAGACATCCTTACAAAAATTTATTGAGTTGTTATTTCCAAATTTGCCAAACTGGCAGACATTATTTGCCGAATAAGGAAATTTTGGGGAGTTAGCAATGACCTCATGTCGAGGCACCTCTGCAGAATATATTGATTATTTTGCACTCAAACTACTTTATATATACTTTATATACACTCAAACTTTGTATATATTATTTATAATTACGTCAGTTAATGGGTCAGTTATTTTTCAACATATTATTTATACACATATACATATTGTTTTTTCTCCTTCAAAATATTATCACGAAGATCTAAGCCAAGTGGAAAAAAAAATACAGGAGATGCCTCGAAATATGTTTAAATAGAAGATCCTCCCTCCTTATTCTCCCAACATTTTGAAGATGGTCTAAAATTTCTAAAAGTTTCGTAGTTGAGTCCCTAATCCCCATCTTTTCACTCAGCGCCAGCCCTGTCAGATGCATTTGAGTTCCTATAAATGCATATTTAGAGCTTCAATTTCGAAACTTTTTCTATGGAAAGCTCTCAAACGCCTCACTTCCATATCATAAAATATTATTTAAAATTCCGTTTTTAGTCAGCTGGATCGAAAACTTTTTTGGGAAGTGACCCTGACTTCAAGCCTCTCTCCACCTCATTAAAAATCGTCTAAGACCTCGTGTTTAGAGTCCCAATTTAAAAAAAATCCCAGAGAGCCCCCCCCCCCCCCCCCGCATTTAGTCCTCATCTAACGCTATTCAAATCGTCTAGTTGTTTTCAGGGCTTCAGTTCCGAAACATTTACGGAAACGAATTACCGAACACCGTCGTTTCTCCTAATGTCCTCAAAGATAGTTTCTCATTGCTTATTTAGGACTAAAATTTCGAAAACTTTCGAACTTGAGAATGGCTAAACCTCATCCATTTCTCTAACAACATAGGGAATGCCCCACAATGTTTTTGGTCTTCAATTTCGAAAAAATTTCGTACTAGAGTTACCGATCGTCCCGAATAAAAAATAACCTTCTAAAATGGCATTTTAGGACCTCAACTTCGAAAAAGTTCCGAGAGACCTCTCCCGATTTCCGCCTTTTCCCAGCATCATTAAAGCTCATCAAAATTTTCGAAATGTTGGGAGGAGGAGTTCTCGAACTTATTCCCTTTTTTAACATCATCAAATATGATTTGCAATTGCGTATGTAGAACTTCAATTTTGAAAATTTCCGGAGGGGGGGTGAAATTCCACGGGTATGTACTGTCATTTTTAGGACAAAAGCAGAATGTATTTTGTAACATATAAAGCAAAATACACGTTGTGCAACCGATCTTTTCTCCTTGAATTTAATGGAATAATTAAAATTTCAAAACACATTTTACATAATTTTAGAAAAATTATGAAAAAAAGGTAATTGACTGACATGATACTTTTTTAAATGTCAGTCAGTTACCATACTTTCAACACATTTTTAAAAATCATCCAAAATGTATTTAAAAAACTCAATGATACCATTAAATACAGCTTAAAAAGTAAAATTATCCTGGAGAAAAGATCGCTTGTTTAACGTATTCTTTGCTTCGAATATAACAAAATACCTGAATTTTTGCTTAAAAAATATCAGTTCTTTAAAAATACCCGTAAAATTGCCCCACGGCGAGTTATCTCATTACTTTCCGATAAATGCTTCAAAATTAAATTTTGAAATCTTCAATTTTGAAAAATTTGACAGAGATCACATAAGGACCTTCCTTTTTTGTGCATTAAAGGAAAACAAAAAGAAAAAAAGAAACTCATCTTTAATTTCATCAAATGGTAATGAGGGGATACGATTTCGATTGAGTTCGGATGCGTGAGGTAGGGCGCAGTTTTTAAGTTTGGCCTCGGGCGTAAATGGACGTTAATCCGGCCCTGTTGCCAATTTTAACAAAACCCGACCAAAACTGTCATTTTGTATTTGTACTATAAAAAAATATGGGGTAGATCCCCATGAGGGGATGTACCTGCATAAGGACATTACAATCATTAAAATCAGTCAAAAAAAAAAAAAAAAAACCATGCAACTGTTCGAAAAAATCCTTGCGGGCCTGGATTCGATCTCATTCCATCAGGAACTTCAACCTGACGCGCATAACCACTTGACCATCCGGTCGCTCATTGAAGTAAGGATTTACGATAACACATATTGTTTTAAATGACATGAAATGTTAGTTTTCCGATCATAACTTTTTTTCTAGTGAACAAATATCGTCATATGAGTACAGTGGCGTAACTACTCGTTGGTTTCAGGGGGGGGGGGTTATATTCAAAATCGTCACGAGGATAAAAAAAAACAGCGGGGGGGGGTGGCAACCCCTTTTTCCACATTTTGTATGTATGTATATGTGTATATATATATAGCACGCACTTGAAAATGCGTACTTCCGAAATTCGAAATCCGGGGGTTCGCCCCGGAAATTTTTATAAATTGTACCTCTAAAAACTCCATTCTAGACTATCTTGGTGATGTTCGAGGAGAGAATGTTCGATCTCTTCCTCAGTCAGTAAAACACGATTGCAAGCCATTTAAATAATGTGAAAGAAAATGATAGGATGCAGAAATTCTTCCAAGCGATTTTTTCAAAATTTAAGTTCCAAAGAAGCAATTTCAGACGAATTTCGATCATAATGGGGGGTTTGGAGGCCTACCTCCGGAAATTTTTGACATTTATTTCCTAAAAAAGACAATCCTTAATTGTTCGGGGAAGGGGAGGGTGTGGCAATGAAGTCTGTAACACTATGATATTCGCGGAAGAATCGTACTTTTTCATTGTAGGAGTTTTTATATTTTTTCATCTCATTTTTGCATCTTTTGGACCAACTTTTCGGGGGGGGGGGTTGTCCCCAAAACACCCCCCATAGGTACGCCACTGTATGAGTACATGGTACCTAAGTTACACCATCTCCTATCGATTAAAAAAAAATCGTCCAAATCGGTTCAGTAGATCAGATGTTATGTGCGAACAAAAAAAAAATTTAGGGGTGTACTACCCCTAACATTTAGGGGGATGAAAAATAGATGTTGGCCGATTCTCATAGACAGGGCCGGTCTTAGGCCGATTGGACCGATTTTGTCCAATCGGGCCCCGCTCTAGCAAGGGGCCCCGCGCCAACAAATTATTTTTGCCTTTAGGTAAATGAGAAAAAAAATCTATATCAAAATAAAAAACTAATTGGCAATATTTAACTCATGTTTAATGTCTGAAAGTATGGTGCTACGTTTAGTTCAATTTATGCTGTAGGAGCAAGGAGCCCCGCGCCGACAAATTATTTTCGCCTTTAGGTAAATGTTAAAAAAAATATATCAAAATAAAAAGCTATTTGGCAATATTTACCTGGTGTTTAATCCGTCTGAAAGTATGGTGCTACGTTTTGTTCAATTTATGATGTAGGAGCAAGGGGCCCCGCGCCGACAAATTATGTTTGCCATTAGGTAAATGTTAAAAAAAAAATATGTCAAAATAAAAAGCTATTTGGCAATATTTAACTGATGTTTAATCTGTTTCAAAGTATGGTGCTACGTTTAGTTCAATTTATGCTGTAGGAGCAAGGGGCCCCGCGCCGACAACTTATTTCTGCCTTTAGGTAAATGTTAAAAAAAAACTATATCAAAATAAAAAGCTATTTGGCAATATTTAACTGATGTTTAATCTGTTTCAAAGTATGGTGCTAGGGGCCTCAACGGCGCAGTGGGTCCGCCCGGCAGTTTGTAATCTCAAGAGGCGCGGGTTCGATTCCAGCCTTTGCCCTGAGTGTAACTTCCTTCTCTGTCCCGTAAATTCTTTCCTTCAATAAAATCTATATTGTACTATCTGTGGAGGCAAGGCGCATAGTACGCAGTCCTCATGTGTGTCGAAGTTTATTGATTTCTAGAATAGAATAGAATAGAAGTATGGTGCTACGTTTAGTTCAATTTATGATGTAGGAGCAAGGGGCCCCGCGCCGACAACTTATTTCTGCCTTTAGGTAAATGTTAAAAAAAAAAAAACTATATCAAAATTAAAAGCTATTTGGCAATATTTAACTGACGTTTAATCTGTTTGAAAGTATTTTGCTACGCTTAGTTCAATTTATGGTGTAGGAGAACTTTCTAAAACGTTTGACATCTCTATTATTCTATTGAAGTTATCAGATACATTCCCAAAACTATTACTGTTAGGTAAATTATTAGAAAAAATTAAACATCTGTCGATTGGAACATCTTAAATCCAGGGTCGTACCTACGGCAACTTATACTATATTGTTAAAAAAAGAAAGAAAAAAGAAAATTATTATATTGGGGTCTCCCATTTAAGGGGCAATTAAGGTATTTACTTATTTATTTGGAGTATTATTGTTGGTCATCAATAATGAAATGTTCTCCAAGAAAACACTACCGATGTTTACAGTTGCCAGTATGAAACGTAAAATATCAGTTGTACAAGCATGTAAGTTAAAGCGAAACACAAGAGCATTTCTCACCCGATGAGTTTTCCAGGGGCGTTTATGTAAGGGGACCCATGAGGCCCTATTTTCTCCAAAAATCAACAAACACACTTAATCAAGATAATTTCTGATATTTTTGCCTTGAAAAAGCAAATGTACGAGAGGTTATAGCAAACCGTCCCGCATAGCTAGAGGTGGATGCAAATTTTTAATCTTTTCACGAGTGGCGTAACGAAAGGATACGTGCTTTCCAGTGCCAGATTTATGGGGGAAATTAGGAACCCGTGCCCCGACTGCCAACTTCAGAGAGCAACTAATTAAAAAGAAGCACGGAATCAGAAGGTTATCATAACCTCCTTGACAAAGACAAAGACCAAAAAGATCCTAAAATTCCACTGTTAGACTTTAAGTTGCGTAAAATTTCCAGGTAAGATCATGCGATAACTCCCTTCCCCCTCCCCAAATGTCCCCATCACCAAAGATAACTTAAAGCTACAATATTATGACTTCAGCTTCAGAGCACCTCTGAAGGAATAATAAATTTCTGCTTCTATATATTCTGATAAATTTCCGAAAATTTCTGGAAGACGTGCCTTTTCTCTAACAACGACGTCGATTGCATAAAATGGCGTGTTAGGGATTTAAAATTTTGGTAGAGATCTCTCCTCTCCCGTTACCCTCTAACTTAGTGATTCCCAACCTGGGGGCGATTTGGCCTCCTCAAAGGGGCGGTAAGTTCCAAAGGGGCGATAGGTATTTAGAAGAGAAAACACTAGTAGTAAAGGGGTGGCGAAAACCGAATTTGTGTGTAAACATGTACGAAACTGGTTGTTCAGAGTTCAGACAATTAATCACAAGTTAAAGAAAAAACTAATTAAAGTTCAAGAGCTTCCTCCTTGAACCGTAGGAAGTATTTTGTCATTCATTGTCCATTTTATAAATTTTCAGATTTTCAATATATTTTCTTTCAAATTTTTAGTTTCAATGATTTCAATTCCCCCAGATTACAGTGTAGAAAGGAAAATAATTTCTTGAAAAATGTACTTCTGTTTTTGAAAAGTACGTCGAAGATCTTAGTTAAATATTACCCATCAAATGCTTATCAGTTCGCTTTGTGAAATAAAAAAAATTAAAGGTATTTTATTTATTTAGTAATATTTTTAGTTTAAAAGTGATTGGTTAAAATTGCTTATATTTTTAATAATATTGATGCTCACTTACTTATGTTTTTTCGAGGAAGAAGGGGGGGGGGCGATAAGTGTCAGTCAGCGTCTTAAAGGGGGCGATGAGCTCAAAAAAGTTGTGAAACATTGCTCTAACCAAAACGGCAACTAGAGAATTAGGGCCCACAATACAGAATGCTGAGTTGATGATTTTTCTTTAAATATTCTTTATTACTGAAGAGAAGTAAAAAATGCGCTTTGTTAAAACTAAGCGATTTTAAGAACAAAATAAATAATGTTGGGGGAAAATTTTATTTTTTTTTCAAAAAGAAATCACGACACTTGAATTTTCAACCGATATAAATTATTAGTCAATTAATTGTGTGCCCTTCTCCCCTTTCTTTCACCCCCCCTTTTTTTTTTCTACCTCGTCTGAAAATAAGAACGCGTTCGAAATCTTACTTCTTCTCCCACTGCCTTCTGCCACAAAAATTATTAAGGGAGAATCTAAAATTTCGTTTCCTGGGTTTCAGATTTTAAAAATTTTCAGGGAAAATTCTTCAAACACGTAAAAACATCGAAACTCATTTAAAATTGCGCTTTTGGAACTTCAATTTTGAACAAACTTCAATGCTCTTAACGCTACTGAATACAACTTACACTCACGCAGTGAAACGGTTATATAAGTAGTCTTTTCATCATCAGTGGCGCGCCTACGGGGTAGCTAAGGGACTCAAGCCTAGGGAGCTAAGGCGCAGAAGACAAACCCACTTGACAAAACCAGGACAATCCTAAAATTGCCATTTTGTGCCTTTAATTTTTTTTTAATTTTCTGCTAGGGCACCCAATTCCCAACTTTCTGTTTAATGCCACCAGAAGATATACTTTTGAAATATTTTCAAGGAAAATTTATGAACGTAGAACTAACTTTTGGCCAAGTTATGGGAGAAGGAACGGGTACCCTTTCCTTTTTCCATAACTTGAACAAAAGTAACTTAAAATTAGTTTTCGAGGCAACAATTTCAAAGCATTTCTAGTAAGAAACCTCCATCTAATATCAAGGTTCTCTGAGAGAACGTCTAAAACTGCGTTTTCAGGACTATAATTTCCAAAATTTTCGGGGAAGAGCCCTCAAAGAGATGGAAGAGTTGAAGTTTTTTTTTTTCAAAGTGACACATCTCCCCCTTAAAAATATTCTCTCGTTTGAGCCGCTGCCGAAAATGTCTTCAAATATCATTTTAAAATATATATTTAGAAAGGAAAGTCTGAATTTGAGCCTGAATTTCTCGCCCATTCCTCTGACATTTCCGAAGATTGTTTAGAATTGCATTTTAAAAATTCAAGGAGGAAAAAATGTCTAGAAGATCGCTCCACGCTGCCATCCTCTAAATTATTATTCTAAGCTTGGTCCCATTAGCCCTCTTCAAAATTTAAACATATATACTCCACTATTTGCCTGCCACTAGTACAACTTAGTTCTTGGGAATATAATCAAAAATGCAACATGCTTTTTCTGATACATGAAGCGGTTATACACTGCGATTCAAAAGTTTAGACAAAATGCGAATATGTGAATAAAAAGAAAACTATTCAACGAAATGCTTTCAAATTTCTACTGCAGGTACACAATATGGTCCCAAATACGTGTCTGGAGTTCTTATAACTATAACTGGAATCAAATTTTGGATATTAGAGAAGATAGTTTTTTACATTGTTGCAAAAGTTTAGACAATAGTCAGATTTTATGCAAATATCCCTTGAAATGTGATTGGTGGAGGAAATGCGGGACTGTATTATTCATTTATAAAGTGCAGAGATTGCTGAACAAATAATCAAAATCTCAAAAGCTCTTTAGTTCTCGTGTAAAGAAGATGAGAAAGTTTGGAAGCCGAAATTTGAAAATGAACATACTTTATTAATTTTTTTGTCTTTTAAATCGGCTCTAGTATGGTAGTACATTGTTTTTTACTTTGTGGAGAGAAAATTCAGACATGCGTATCGATCAAAAAGTCCAAGAAAAATGATATTTCTTAAAGATGAAGGAATTGAAAAAACGGCTCAGACTGACGGTTCGCCCCTTAATCCTACAAAACTTCAATTTGGGTCAAAAACAGCACGTGACAGCATAAGTAGATGAACGTATGAATCGGAATGCATAAAAAAAAAAACAAAGAATTGTGCCTGAGCCTTTTAGGACAGAGTGTCCCAAATAAGCCAGATTTTAATGTGAAAAGTAGCTTATGTATCATCGTGACTAAAAATGAATGGTACTTTTTTTGATAAAAATTATTAAAATTGGGATGGTCTAGATAGATTATAATTCTTTTCGCGGGACTTGAGAAATATCCAATGATCATATGCTGTGCTGCTTTTACCAATAAAATCTGGCTTATTTGGGACACAAAGAATTGTGCTCTGTCCTAAAAGGCTCAGGCACAATTCTTTGTTTTTTTTATGCATTCCGATTCAGATGTTCATCTACTTATGCTGTCACGTGCTGTTTTTGACCCAAGTTGAAGTTGTGTAGGGTTAAGGGGCGAATCGTCAGTCTGAGCCGTTTTTTCAATTCCTTCATCCTTAAGAGATATCATTTTTCTTGGACTTTTTGATCGATACGCATGTCTGAATTTGCTCTCCACAAAGTAAAAAACAATGTACTACCATACTAGAGCCGATTTAAAAGACAAAAAATTAATAAAGTAGGTTCATTTTCAAATTTCGGCTTCCAAACTTTCTCATCTTCTTTACACGAGAACTAAAGAGCTTTTGAGATTTTGATTATTTGTTCAGCAATCTCTGCACTTTATAAATGAATAATACAGTCCCGCATTTCCTCCACCAATCACATTTCAAGGGATATTTGCATAAAATCTGACTATTGTCTAAACTTTTGCAACAATGTAAAAAACTGTCTTCTGTAATATCCAAAATTTGATTCCAGTTATAGTTATAAGAACTCCAGACACGTATTTGGGACCATATTGTGTACCTGCAGTAGAAATTTGAAAGCATTTCGTTGAATAGTTTTCTTTTTATTCACATGTTCGCATTTTGTCTAAACTTTTGAATCGCAGTGTATAAGTAGTCTTTTCATCATCAACGAAAGGGTCAGGGAAAGTGCATAAAATAGAAAGAAAGGTTGGTCTGTAATGGCTAGTTTTAGCAAGCTATTGATTAATATTTTTTTCTTGTAAAAAAATAGCGAAACAAAGTTTTTATTTTAAAAAGAGTTATATTCATTTGAGCCTCAAACTAAATGTAATTATTTTTACAAAGGGGGCCCCTGCAGAGTTCTCCAATCGGGCCCCGCATTTGCTAAGGCCAGCCCTGCTCATAGATACTGGATAAGCACAAAAAATTTCATCAAAATCGGTCAAGCCGTTTCGGAGGAGTATGGCAACGAAAACTGTGACACGAGAATTTTATATATTAGATTTATAAGACATGATATTTGATCTAAGAATGAAACACATAATATGAAATTATGGACATAATTTGAAAATATTGGACAATGGAAACATGTTTCAGGATGACGTGACACTAATTAATTAGTGCATAGTCAAAAAATGGAGTTATAGTTGAAAATTCGTGCTAATAGCATTTGTTTGTCAGAAATAATACATTAATAGAATTAGTTATAAGTAATAAAATTTCAAATGAGAGGTATAGACCAAGAGCTTGGTACAAAAAAAAAACTGATTATTAGGTACGTTAAAAATCTTTGCATAAAGATACGTACTGTTCATACGGAGGCATACATATCGCACGCCTAGAAGAATACTGTCACAACTCAAAAACAGAAAAATTTAAGACATGGAAAAGAAATTGATGTATTAAAGCAATTAGTAATGGTGCAGTCTATCATACATTAGGTTAGATCATTTCGGCTCATTTGCTTTCATAATGCTTTTAAAATAAACGTTTTTGACTTTTAAATCATGGCTCTGGGTACATCTCTGAACATTCAGAGTTTCGACGTTTTGAGTTATGACAGTATTCTTCTAGGCGTGCGATATACCGAATAGTTCTGGGAGGGTATTTAACTACTGTTTTAAAAATACGTTGTCTTAAAAAAAAACTAGATCAATAACCACCCTAAAAGTGATCAAGAAATGCTCCGATTCGAAGACAATTCCTGATAACTGAAAATTTGAACTATTTTTTAATTCTACATTGATTTTCATGGTGAAGACGACATGCATACGACTTGCTTCATTAGTGCTTTGACTTTCAGCAAAATTGAAATTCAGCCTTGAACAGTTTTTTTCCACATAATGGACGTTTGCGTCCTTTGATCAAGACCCTACCCCGGGTCATTCTAGATACTATTTCTTTGAATCATGAAAGCAGAACAATATAATGTGAATGTGTAAGTACTAAATGTAAGACGGCAAGGCTGAGATTATTTCTGCTCATTTATAGGAAGGCCACATTCCTCTTTTACTTTAATACTGCGCATCTACCAATCTTAAGTGATTATAAAACTTCTCTTCGCAAAACACTTTTGTTTGGTGTCCTTGAAAATTTTCTACCATGTGGACCATTCAGTGCATTGCCCTCAAAGATGGCATAAACGTTTCATTGCCGATAAAATCTTACATCGCTGTGGGACTAAAAGTAATCCTCCCTAACCTTTGACTCCGTAATACGTCAAGCCGCAAACCCCCGGGGTCAATTCCTCGTCTTCAATTGTCGCTCTTTCAAATTCCTAAGTTCAACTCTTTAAACCAATGAAAAGGAACGGGGAGGAGAGTTAACCTTCAATGACGAACTCGTTTATAAAGACTCAGCTGGCCGGAGCGGTCGTGGGGCATTCCCAAGGTTCACCTTTTCCAGTTCGGTCGCTCAGTTAACCCGCTCGCCACGGAAAGGTGGTGTTTCTTATAGGCAAGGTACAGGATGCCTCCTGGTGAACAGCATTCCTCGTTATTTGCTGCTGATGTCGAACATTACAATGGGGACTTTGTTAATAAAAGAAACCAAAATATACATTGCTATTATTGGAAGGCATCTGAAAAACCACGGTAAGAATAATTTTTAATGTTCTTGCATGTTCAACCCTTTAAGCATAGGGGGCTCATACGGGGAGTCAAGGGGGGTGGGGATTGCCCCTTCTATGTCAAAAGTAAAGGGACCTTGCCCCCTCACTTTTCACAATTAAAATGTAATGAGCAATTGAAAAATGATTTTTTTTTCTCAGTGGATTGGTTTATTTCACGAAAATAAAAGCTGAATATTCCAAAAATAATCTTTTTTTATGTTCTTTCATTAAAATGGCCCTTTCAATTGGAAGGGGGAGTCTACGGTGGCCATCTGTCTTGATTTTAAGGTAGCATTTGGCATTATTTAAAGGTCCTTTAACAAGTAATGTTAAAATCCTATAATACTGCTAAATTTTGCAGGAAAAAAACCCATCTTAAGACATGCTGCCCCCTATCTCCATTCTTCTTGATCCTCCACTTTTTTGGTGCACCAGCCGCCTATTCTTTTAAGGAGCATTTGAACTGTGTAGATGCAAATCTCACAAATCTGTCAGGTTTTGTATCGAAACTAATATTCTTCAACTTTTGGAACTAAATTACAGTAAAACTACTTTTCAAATGAGGTTTTAAGTATGTTTAAACAGTTTATGTTGTAATTACCTAACTATTACTAAAAAAAAAAAAAAGAAAACCTTTTACGGAAGGTATGAATATGAAAAAGTTTTATGCGATGGAGACAAAGTAATTAACTCACAAATATCGCAAGAAGTATTAGGCACCTGTTTCGGGGTTTCAAGAAATCCCTTTTTTAAATTCAGAAAAGCGCGCTTTTGGATGTAAAGTCATCGTTTTTCTGCATTGAAAAATAGGTTCTTTGAAACCCCGAAACACGTGTCTGCAACTAATTGCAATTTTTTTGTCGTTGCAGTAATTACGTTGTTTCTTATGCCTATTTTGTTGCGAAAATGTATTTAGTAATTTCTTCAATGTTTTACTTCAGAACATATGATCCTCAAAGAGTTTTAGACGATTTTGCTCGAAACCTGGTGAGCTTGTGATACTGAAATTTATTCTGGTGTGTGATCTTCAGGGGCGCCCCGAATTAAAATTTTTGGGAGGGGGGGAAATTATCAATTTGCCGAATGAAGTTTCAATTTTACCGAATGATAAAATACAAGCATGCTGCACACATGTCGTACATGCATAACATTTAGTGAGAAAAATCATTCGGCATCTTTTAAAACATAATTCTAAAAACTAAAAAGAACAAATAATCTCAATGTTGCAACATTGTCTTCAAATTGCCGAATAGTCAGCAAAATGTGCAGAATACGGATTTTGGGAGGTCACAGTGACCTCCCGTGACTTCGCATTGGGGCGCTCCTGGTTGTCTTATTATTAATATTTTCTGCCATCACACAGATATATTTTTATTTCTATCTCTCTTACAAGCGTATTTCACGTGTTGAAAATGGGAAATATGCCTCAAATATTTAGACAAAAGTATTTCCAAGCTTTTTATTTTGGATAAAAATTTTACCCGAGTAGAAAACGAGGGAGAAAAAAAAAATGAATTTTTTAAAATGACACATGCATATTTTGCTCTTTAAATTCAAAATGGCACCCTTTTTAAATTAAAAAAAGAATCCAAATGGTACACATGTCTAATTTGCATGCCTTTCTCCACTTCATCCTGCAATTCATTCAGTCAGTATTGTGGTCCTCAGTGTTTTTGTACATTTCACTCCTCTAAAAATATTCAAGGAGTATTTTCACACATTGTGGAGTGAAGGGGATCCCCTAATTTGACTGCTATTAATTTCAAGAGAACTGCAGTAAGAAGAAAAAAATGGGGGTTTGCCTTTGTTTATGTGGAAAATATAAATGTAAAATCAACGTTATTAAAGCAAGAATGCAGAAGCGTTAAACACGTTTACGACAAATTTCATCTCAGCTCCCAGTAGTTTCTGACTGCTGTGTCTGAAATTCATAACATTTCTGGATTGAATAGCGGGTTTCCCGTAACCCCAAAACACGTGACTATATTGTACTATTTTTAAATTTATTTTTAACGTTAATTTGTATTATCTATAGATATTACGGTAGACAGAAGCAATGAATTAACATGCGATGAGAATGCAATTCCAGTTGAATTATAATTATTAAAAGTGCTATTTTATTCGTTTTACCGTACGCTTTATAGTTCATCGAAATTGAATGATTATTTACTTGTCCCCTAAAAGCACCTTCGAATAAGGTATGTAATCGCTTACTTATGAAATGGATGCTTGGCTTATGATATGTATTTCTTGCTTGAACCCTAAAAGCACCTTTGAATAAGGTATGTAATCGCTTACTTTCAAAATGGATGCTTGGCTTCTGATAAGGGATCCTTGTTGCAAAATTTGTTTCAGCAGTCGACGACGCAGATCAAAAATAGTCCGCAAGATAGATCAAAGTTAAATAAACCACAAAATTTATTTTGGCATCAAGAAATGCTTAAAAATAAGATACTAACACAAGGACACGCAATCGGTGCAATGTATCCCTGATTTTACTGTACAAAACTTCATTTGTGGAAATGTAATTATTTTTTTTCTTCAAAATATTTAGGTTTTTTCTCCTCCAACTATGAAATAGTTTGCACTCACAAGAAACTGCGATGCACATCGCACTATTTCTGCTACCGGGTATGTGATGATTTGAAACTGGAGAAATTGGAACAAAGCAATGTAAAACATATTCCAAAAAGTTTAAAACTGGAGGATAGAACTCATTCACGAGATAAAAGTTTCAAAAATGTTTCCCTAACTACACTCGAAACTAAGGACATTTGCCCGGTTTCGGTTCAACCCTTTTGACTATACACTAAAGAAGTAACCAAAGAAACATTTTTACAAAATTTTATTGTCTGCAAGTTTAGACTTTAATTACAGTAAAAGCTCGAATATTAAAAATTCGGGAAGCGTCGAAATCTGGATTCGTCAAGCTTTTGCATAGTGGATTGCTTGGAAATTTTGAGAAATAATGCTACAAAAAATTTTCTTGACATTAATTAAATTAAAAATAACAAAGCTACTCAAAGGGTACGATGACTTCCTTTGTGTCCATTTTTCAAAATTTTTTATCCTACAAATTGTTGAAGCCATTGTGTCAATTAAAAAAAGGATTACAGAGCTTTCGTGCATAATTCAATTCTTCGGTTCATGCTCCGATTATTTGCTACCAATTCTTATACAGCGAGAATTTGTATACAAAACATCGAAATTACTATGCACGTAGTTCTACTAAGAGGAAAAGTTTCCTGCAAACATCATGCGACTCCGTTCGTTGACACTCGACGGGTGGTCAGATGGAAAATTCTTTCCTATGTTTTTATGAGACGGCTGTGGAGCCGAAAATGAGATAGATGATTAGAGAAAGTCGATGGGTAGTTTATAATTGGTTGATAAAATGCAAGGAGAAATAGCTTCTAACGGTGTAGAACTGAGAAATTGTACTTTACAGCTGTGGTAATACTTTCATTAATTTTCAATTATGATTTATCTATGTAGATTTGAAATACCCTCTTCAGTCCCAGTTGAAGGTACACATATGTGCCCCTTCCAAGTTTTTATTTGTGTTAAGAAAATTATAACAAAAAAAACTATGCATTATAAAGATTGCAGTATTTATTTTTCATCAATCCCAATTTTTTTTCTAGGTAATATTCAGACCTTAACAACAAATGTTTAAAAACCTAAAATTTTTAGTCGGAAAAATCAGGACTGAAGAGTATAAATTGGAATGCACCGGTTTGACCAGAAATAGTCCTACTTGCTTGGTTGTGGTCATACTAAAAACTAGTACCGTAAAATGGGGTGAATCGGAACACTTTTCAGCTTTGATTGTACAAAAAGCAGTTAAAAGATTTTTTTTAATTAGGTTTTTTGGGTAAAAACTTCGGTCTTGCTTTACTGTTGATATTCCAAGCAAAGACAAAACATTTTGAACAATTATTATTGAAATATATAGGAAATTATAGGTGTTCCGAATCACCCCGCTGATAGGGGTCAATCGAAACACATGTTAAAATTTTTATTTTTTTCACTTAAACCTGTAATGGGTCTCACAAACATGAGTAATATTGATGGGGGAGAATAAGAACAGATAATTACTGTCAAATAAATGTATAATTTCAATACCAGTAAACGTTTATAATTTGTCAAAATTCAAAATAATTTTGAACTTATGAAACATTAAAATTAATTTTAAGACATGCCTTTGAATTGAAATACAAAGATTTAACATAAATTGAAGTCACTCATGTCGTTCACAAATATGTACTTGTACTTAAAACTAACAATTGTGACTTGTCTTAAGTTTTTTCATAACATCTCCTGGGACAAACTCTGCCTTTTCTTTAGTTTCTTGAAACGTTTGTATTTCGGGAATTGTCCTGAAATTTTTTTTCGCTTATTCATCACTGTCTGTGTGCTGGACTTTTACTACATAAAGTCTATGGGACTTTCCCCTTCGTATTTTAAGTAAAAAAAAAGTCCTGGAGAAAAAATCTTTTGAAATCTGCAACTTTTTGTTATATTCTAAGATCTAGTTGCTCACGAGAAGGGATAAACAGTAATAAATCCTTGTCCTTGTCTTGATTTGAAGAATTGGGGTTAGAATCTTGATTTTTCAAACAGTTTCCTTCAAATAAGTTTGAATTGGAACAACAGAACTAAGTGTTCCGATTCGACCCGCAAATTTTTTTCCTATGGCATTTTTCAGAATTCTTCATTTTTATGACACAATTTATAAAAAATGTAAATTCTAATGTGGTATTCTGTGGTTCAGATACATGTATAATTGAAACATACCACTCTTAGTTTTTAAATATAAGAAGGTTTGTTCATGCATATGAAGTTTTGCACTGTATGAAAATGTGATGTTTTCTAGCATTCCACGTGTAGCCCTTCTTAGAAGCCAGTAGCGTTGCCAGATTTACAAAAGTACTTTTTTCCTACTTCTTATGATCTTACCTTTCTAAAAAAAAATTCATGGCGAAAAATACCCAGTAGTATATTTATGAAGAATTTCTTTGTACGGTCGGGAAGTTTTGTTCCGATTGACCCCGATGTTCCTATACACCCCATTTTACGGTAATAGTCATGCTAGCTGACAATTATCTTCAGGAAATACACAAAAGTAAATAAATAAATAAATAAAATTCAGCACTATTATAAGACTTATTGTTTCACAATATAATCATATTAAAATATCTTGATTTACGAATTCAAGCAACATTAAAACTAAAAAATGGATAATTGACAAACTTTTGAAACGTTCGTCTTACAGCAACAGCAATGAATAATAAATGCAACTATTCTACTGTTGCCTTTTCTGTTTATAATTTGCCAAATTTAACTCATGTTTCACCCTAAATAATAATTTTAAGTAAGAATAACCAAAACAATTAATTTGTCATATGTGTTCACAACAAAAATACCGTAAAATGGGGTGAATCGGTACACTTTTCAGCTTTGATTGTAAAAAAAGTAGTTAAAAGATTTTTTTTTTCAATTAGATTTTTTATGTAAAAACTTCGGTCTTGCTTTGCTTTTGATATTCCAAGCAAAGACAAAACATTTTAAACCCGTTCTTATTTATATATACAGGAATTCAGGGGTGTTTCGAATCACCCCGCTGATAGGGGTCAATCGGAACAGGTGATGTTAAAGTATTTATTTTTTTCAATTTAATCTGTAATAGGTCTCACAAACATAAGTAATATTAATGGGGAAGAATAGGAACAGATAGTTACTGTCAAATAAAAGTTTGTTTTCCATACCAGTAAACGTTTATGATTTGTCAAAATTCAAAATAATTTTGAACTTATGAAACATTAAAATTAATTTTAAGACATGCCTTTGAATTGAAATACAAAGATTTAACATAAATTGAAGTCACTCATGTCGTTCACAAATATGTACTTGTCCCTAAAACTATCAGCTGTAGCTTGGCTTAAGTTTTTTCATAACATCTTCTGGGATGAACGCTGCCTTTTCTTTAGTTTCTTAAAATCTCTGGGTTTCAGGGATTGTCCTGTAAGATTTTCCCACTTATTCGTCACTGTCTGTGTGCTGGACTTTTGCTACATGAAGTCTGTATGACTTTCCCTTATGTATTTTAAGTAAAAAGAAGTCTCCTGGAGCAAAAATCCTGTTAAATCTGCAACTTTCTGTCATTCTAAGATCTAGTTGCTCACAAGAGGGGATAAACAGTAATAAATCCTTGTCCTTGTCTTGACTAGAAGAATTGGAGTTAGAATATTGATTTTTCAAGCAGTTTCCTTTAAATAAGTTTGAATTGGAACAACAGGAAAAAGTGTTCCGATTCACCCCGCAATTTTTTTTCCTCCGGCATTTTTCAGAATTCTTCCTTTTTATGGCACAATTAAAAAAAAAAAAATAAAAAAAATATGCAAATTCTAATGTGGTATTCTGTTGTTCAGATACATGCATAATTGAAACATACCACTCTTAGGTTTGAAATATAAGAAGGTTTGTTCTTACATATGAAGTTTTGCAGCTTATGAAAACGTGATATTTTTTAGCATTCCACGTGCAGCCCTCCTTAGAAGTTAGTAGCCTTGCCAGATTGACAAAGTAATTTTTTCCTACTTCCTATGATCTTACCTTTCTGAAAAAAAAAAAAAAATTAATGGCAAAAAATACCCAATAGTATATTTATGAAGAATTTCTTTATGCGGTCGGGAAGTTTTGTTCCGATTGACCCCGCTGTTCCTATATACACCATTTTACGGTACTTTAATTGCCTATTTATGGGCAATTAGCTTCAAAGAACCTTAAACAATTATCTTAATTGATGGAAAAAATATACTTATATGAAAGAAAAACAGCTAAGGAATGAGTGTATACCAATAAAAATGCGATCTGATTAAAAATCATATTATCAGGTCTTTAGAAATAAACGCTTCAAAAACTTAAATGCAAAGAAAATTCACTATTGCTGACCAAGAAGCATTAACATAATAAATCATATTGTACATTAAAGCTTTGATTTAGGAACAATGTGGTGGGTTCGTGAATGATGCAATTTTGAGCATGCACTGATGATGTTCCTGGAATATCAATTACAAACTTGATATTGATAATAGAAATCAAACCTGCCCGTTTGACTTCTATAACAAGGCCCGTAACTAGTCATTTGCCCAATATAGCTGGAATCTTTACCCCATAATTGCCAATTATTATACATATGGCATCTTATTGGAAAATTAGATTGGTATTCACTTTCTATTCCACAACATTTAGAACGATCTAAACTAAACTATCCTACGTCTTTATAAGGAATCCCTTTTCCGTTTCTGGGCATAACGGGTGAAAATGTAATGCATACTGGGGAAAAAACAGAGTAACAAGAACTACTAAATACTGCACGTAAGTATTTCTCAATATTAGAACGTAAATAAATAACATGATTCAAACAGGAATGATATATTCAGTAAGACGATATAGGAACTCGTATACAATAAATTGTTGCGAAACGGTGTCCTAACTCTGCAAATGTAGCAATTTCTGCTTTCAGTACCGCTTCTTCGCCTTAGAAATGAGTTCTCCCAAGGTTCGGCATCTTCTTATCAGAGCCAGACTGCACAATATACACTTAGTCACAAAAGTAAGTACGCAGAGTGTTTGTGATGATGTCCTATGAAAAAAAACAGACTTACAATATTAGAGTTTTCAAATTGACGATTCATTTCGATTACAGCAAAATTTAAATTAATTACACAGTGAAAAATGTTTAAAAAATGCAAATGTTTAATTAGCAAGATGAACTTAACTTAAAATAGGATGTAATTTACATCATAAAAGTAAGTATGCAAACAAAAACAAAGACATTAATATTGCAAATTTTGCAATTTTTCAAATAAATTAGTAATTTGTTGGATGAGCCAATATTTAGAAAAGTGCCAATTTGAAGTTGGAGTTTTCTGGAAAAAAAATTTTTTTTGCAGAAAAAAACTAATATTGGATTTCAAGTCTAAATTGGGTCTAAATGCAAGAAAATAAAAGGGGGGAGGTCAAGGAAGTTATTTACCTCTCCTTAGATCACTCACTTTTAAGCCGTTACAGATCTGATGAATGTTACAGATCTGATGTTAATATGAGCTACATATTTGAGTTTATGCTTTCAGTCTTCGTTAACATCTTTAAATATGATATCATTTCCTTGAATTTTTAACATAGAATTAAGATAATTATATTTAAATACATATATAAGGCTAAAAAATCAAATTTCATTATAGAAAAGCATTTCTTGGAAATAAAAATGAGCGATAAGATTTTTAGATAAAATAAATTATGAGATTACCAAATCCAAGATAATAAAATATTTGTTTTGTTTTGAAACAATACACAACTTCAACTTTTTCAACACACAACTCTGCTGCTTGCTTTTCTTTAATTAGTTGCAGAAAATTTAATTTCTTGATCAGAAATTCAAATTTAGCATGCTAGTTATTATCTAGTTATTTAGCGAAGTTATGAGAAATTGAAGCACCAAAAAAATAAATAAATAAATAAATAAAATAATAATAATTAATTAACTTAATTTCTGCAGTGTCAATTTTTCTTATTTTACTAACTTCTATTGTTAGCTCATACAAACCACAAATGAAGCAATTGTACTAAAACTCATTGCTTTTCATTTTTTAAGAACAAAAATATTCAATATATATGGCTAAAACCTATAATTTTTGCTTTTTATAATTCTGAAACGTGTGAGTTAGTTCTGTAACATATTCGCTGTTTTTCAATGTTACCGCTCTGACTGTTACCGATCTGAAAAACTGACAAAGTTTTTTTTTTTTATTTCCGAGTCGATCGCACTAAACCAAAATCAAACACGTGGTTTTTTCACTTGTAATAAAGGACTATACTTATGGATAAAAAAATTTTTAAAATAATAAAAACAGCGCATTTTAGAGCGTGTTACCGATCTGATGACTCAAATGACACACATTTTATAAAATTACTTTAAAAAATCTTACCTACAATTTTAGATGCAGAAATGCAAATTTTTAATTACGATTCGAAAAAACAACCCACCAGGTACTCAGCATCACGTGGTATAGGTGCAGGAAATGATTTTGGGAGCCTAAACATAGATTGGAAGTTATTGTTACCACTCTGACGGCGGAACTTGGGACACGCTTATTTCGCATCGGCTAGAAAATCAGAAATCGATTAAAACAAAAATGAAGTAAAATATTAACAAAGGGGTAAAAATAGAATCGTTTTTTGTGCAAGTGCGTTTTTTTGGGAAGTTAGAAAGTGCGCACGACCTGTTTGCATGCTAAGCTTTGCTACTGGGGACACGTTACCGATCTGATTTTTGATGTATAAAAACAATATTTTCTGAAGAAAAAAAATTTTTTTTTCTGATGTTATTAGATGAAATGAAAGGAGAACCTTGTCTTCTTTCTGGGGAAAATTATTTTTTTAACTAGTTATTGAAATACTAGTGAAAATTCACTTGGGACTCAAATTGGCACTTTTCTAAATATTAGCTCGGATAGCCTTTGACCTTTATAACAGCTCTCAATCTAGATGGCACGGATTTTACTAAATTTTGAGTGACAGAAGATGGAATTTTTTGCCACTCCTCCAAAAGGGCTTTTTTTAGATCATTCTTAGTTTTGATCTCTTGTTTTCTAATTTGTCGATCGAGATAATCCCACAAGTGCTCAATGGGATTAAGATCAGGTGACTGCGGTGGGGTTTTTAGCTGTTTTCGCACGTTATATAGCAGCCATTCCCGAACAGTCCGAGCAGTATGTTTGGGATCATTATCTTGTTGGAAAGTGAAGGCTCTATCGAGTTCTAATTTAGAAGCACTTTGGCTTAGATTACTCTTTAAAATATTTAAATAGCTGTATTGATTCATTATTCCGTCTATAATAAATAAATTTCCTACTCCAGTTGCTGCCATACAACCCCAAACCATAATCGAACCACCACTGTTTTTTACAGTTCCTCTCATGTTCTTTGATTCTAGAGCTGCATTTGCTTTCCTCCAAACTTTTTGGTGTCCATCTGACCCGTAGATGTTGAATTTACTTTCGTCCGAAAAAATCACGGAATTCCAAAAATTTGTGTCCTGCTTTAAATTTTATTTTGCAAAATCTCTTCTCTTTTTGCGATTCACTTTGCTAACAAATGGTTTTCTTCGCATATTTCGACCATGGTATCCTGCCTTCCGTAACACACGGCGAATTGTTTCGGGATTGCATGACTTCGCAAACTTGTTTTTCACATCAGCTGTCAATTTTGGGGCGCTAATCTTCGGGTTTTTTTTTTCACATTTCCAACAATAATTCGCCTTTCTCGATCCGTCAAAATGGGCGGTCGTCCTGTTCTTGGCTTGTTTAGAGTATTTCCCTGCGCCTGGAACTTTTCAATGATTTTTTGCACTGTTGCAGGACTTTTGCCTATTATTTTAGCGATTTGTCTTTGGGACTTGCTTTTCTTATAAAGCTTTATTATTGCATCCTTTAAATCTTTTGATAATTCCTTTCCACGTGGAGGCATTACTGATTCGCTGACGTAATTAAAGCTCAAACTTACAAGCTTTGTAGCAGAACTTCTAAACTGATCACTGAAATACGAAAAATCATTCGAGGAGTTTCATTCAGTTTATTTAAACGTCAAAAATTCAGAGTGCATACATACTTTTGTGATTTAAATTTCTACTGGTAGTTAAAAAGTGCTCTTAAAGTTTTTTAAAAGATAATGATTTGGTTTATTTGTCATTACTTTATGACTTGAATCAGAAGCTATAAAAAACAGTCTTCAAAATAATATTTTTCTTTCATTTATTTGAGAACTTGAGTTTTTTCCCTTAAGCTATGAGTTGCATACTTACTTTTGTGAGCAAGTGTATAAAGACCTGCTCCTGTTAAGAACAACATGCAAGGCATTAATTCACCCCGAGATTTGATCTGAAAGATGTGAAATGAGAGCGGTTTACTCAGAATTGTTAATACTAGAGATTTTGACTAAGAGCTGTCTATTTATGATGTCACGCTTTTTTTTTCAACTATTTAACCCCTCCATTTTTGTCCCACAGTGTCACACTTCACCTAACACCCTTCCTCCCTCTTGTCAAAATGTCAAGCTGTTTTAAAAATATTTTTATTTTAATCAAAATGTTTGATGTCATACTTCTTTTGTTACCCCTCCCTCTCAGTTGTCACAAATTGTCAGTTTCCAGAGCCGCTACTCAAAGCTTGATATCAAATGTAGATGACGCCCCTAGAGCTTCTCCTTGACATTTTTTAGAGGAGTGAAATTCGTTTGGAGGAGTGATATATACGAAAATTGCAAAGACTATGATAGTGATCGATTCCGCTAACAACCAAATTTTCAATGATGAAATGGCAGTAAAAAAACGAGATGTGCACTATTTTGAGTTTTAGCACTTAGAATGTTTGCCATTTTGATTACCATATTTGTCTACCATTTTACCATTTGTTTTTTGTTTGCTATATATGTATATATACGTTCAAATGTAACAATTAAAAGGATTTAATTGCTTTTTTTTCCTTAGAGAATTACGATTCTAACTTTATATTTAAACTACAAAGAGTGACAGAATGCTTGACTAAATATTTGAGACGTACTTTCGATTTTAAACCTATGAAATATCCATGCAGAGGTATTAAAATATCTCTGATAAGAGCCAATATACGCTTCTGTGTTTCGAAACATAAACGAGTATTCAATACAATGTCTTTAGATAATTCAAACACGTAAAGTTAAAAATATTTAAAGTGTACCAAAAAAATCTATGTAATTTGGGAAGTTTCCCTTAATGAGCCTCCTTTCTACAGTAAAGTTTATGCTTACAGTGATTTCTACCCTACTTTCATAACTCTACATTTATTGAAACTTGTATCTGTGCATTTTTTGACCACTGATGCATTATAAAGATCTTCCATTATTTTCTGAAATAAGTCTTGAATTTATTACTGTAAATTAACTTCTGCATAATCAAGGTTATTTTTCTACAAAAGTTTAATTATATTGCATAATCAAGGTTATTTTTCTACAAAAGCTTAACTATATTGCATAATCGCATTGAATCTGAGTTATTCTGTGCATTAGGAAAAATGTGATTTCTAGCATATAATTGAACAACGTATCTGTGCATTTTTGACCATTAATACTTCACTACGATGTTGTAATATTCTGTACAACGAGCCTTCAATTTATCATAAGATTAGTGGAAATGAACTTCTGCATAATCAAGGTCGTTTAAATCAAGGTCTGCATAATGAAGACCATAAAAGTTAAACTATACTGCTGCCTAATCACATTGAGTCTGAACTTTTCTGAGAACAAGGAAAGATTTTTTATCAAGACATGTAATTAAATCACGAGAACTTATTGCTCACATTTTATTTTATCACTTGTTTTCTTGAGAGTATGTACTTCATAGAAGGCTCAAATGTGGAAAAGAAAAAACTTCATCATTTTGAGCTGGACATCAGCATAGTTATGACATCTCTTAATATTTCCTTCAGAAAACCATTGTCTCGAGTCTTTCAGAACAATTGCGATTTGTGATGAAAGAAGTTTTTTTATATATTGGAAATATACTAAGAACATGTTACGTTGAGAAATTTACTCGCGAGCCGCCGGTAGTTTTTCCTCATAGACGTCGGTGAATTTTAATTTGTCGATGACGATTGTATGACCTGCAACCTTGCAGAACATTTCTTATTTCCAAAGATTGAATTTCTTCTAAATTTTAATGAATGTTTCATGTACAAATACAATCTTTGAAAATTTTCCTGACAGTTGTTTGAAATTAAAATTACAAAGAAATTAATTTCCATATAAATTTTGTTTTGCCATAAGTGCCTTTGCATCTATGAGAAAATTGGTTTAAAAGGATCTTGACAAGTTTCTGCGAATATGTAGGGCAAAAACATTATCGTACTCATTCAAAGAACCACATTGTCCGTACTTTTGTCCATATGAAAGTTCATCTATTTCTATTTTGTACATTTTTGTAGCTTACTCTACTTATTGCACTTAGAGCTAAAAAAACTGCAAATGACTGAAAAATGTGGACTGCTTTCTTGGGGTATATTTAGGAAGTGTGTGTATTCTTTTATGATTTTTTCATCTATTTCACACTGTAAGATGTGAATATTGTTGCTATTCAAAGGTAAATGATAAGACGCGTATTTATGTATATATATACCTTTATTTTCAGGGCACTCTTAATCATAAGCCATGGCTTTACGGAGCACAGTATGATGTATGATCCCTTAGCTACAGAAATGGCGAAGCGAGGATTCTTCGTATTTTCGCACGATCATGGTATGAAAATTTCTTTTGTTTCTTAATGGTGCAGGGTAGTATATAGAATAGGTAGGACAGGGATTGGAGACCTTTCTCACTGAAAAGTCAAAAAAAAAAAAAAAAACTCTCACTTCACGTTAAAGTCAGCTTTTAGGCTAAGACAGCATGAGCATAATGTTAAGGGTTTTTATTGTTCTTGTTCTATTTTTTTAATTATTTCTAAAAAAATTCTGTTAATACGAATATAAGGGGGACCAGGGGTGCCCACAAGGGGGGATTATGGCGCAAGGTACGCCATCAAAATTTTTTTGGGGGGGGGGATTTTTTAAAACTAATTAATTAATTTATTTAAATTAGTTATTTATTTATTTTTTAATTTCAATTATTTTTTTATTTCTTTATTATTTATTTATTTATTTTGTGTGCGTGTGTGTGTGCTTGGAATGTCTGGAAAACAAAAAAGCGATTCTATTCTGCGCATAATTCGAACTTTTAAAAAAATTAATAATATATATAAAAAATAATAGTTATAATTGAAAAATATAAATAAATAATATTAAAATAAATAAATAAATAATTTTTAAAAAATAAATAAACAATATTTAAAAAAATAAATTAATTAAAAAAGAGGGGTAAAATTAAAAATAAAAAGCTTAAGAGGGTTGTGAAAAATTGAGGGGGGGGGGGATTTGCGCCATTGAGCTTGGGGCGGATGGGCACCCCTGAGAGGGACACTTAATGTACGAGGCTAATCCAGAAAGAAAGTGGCCTCATGGCTCATAAAGAACACAACCTTATTAAATACATTTATTGGAAAATATGCAGTAATATTTCAGCTACTTTTCAGTATAAGAACCATCGGAATTATGACATTTTTCATACTGTGAGGCATTTTATTGTTGTCCATTGTCACAGAAGACTGTCGCTGGAATGGAGTGAGTAGTATCTCGTCACAAAAAAAAAAAAAAAAAACGTTTACTTTCTGGCAGAAAAAAATAAATGATAAAATTAATTTTTTTAAATGACGTACTTGAAGAATTATTGTATACCTGTGCTTCGAGTTTGCAAGGAGAGGAAGTGGATTTTTAATTCAGAGAAGACTGAAGTTTCCATCGTTTAGCAGCAAGTTCATTATTTCGACATGATTTACTTTAGCTCTTAACATGGTATATTTTTGGACAGAAATGTTACGTTCAAATGAGGCGTTTAGAGCGAAAGTGGATTAAGTCGAAATGGACTTGATCCACTTTAGCTCTGATTGGCTCAATTTCCAAAAGAAGTCACCAATCTTATGCGATGATTACAGCATAACATCGGAAGCTCAAAAATTTTCCTGCCGTAAAAAATGTGGCTCCTTCAAAAATAAGTGCATGCAATAATTATGCAATTTCGGTCGTGAATAATGTTGATTTTGTTTTTTAAATAAAGCTAGAATTGATACGTAACAAGGAATGAAACGTTACTATTTTTTTTAATCGAAATAGGAAATCTGAATACAGTTTGGTTTGTTCTTGACACGGCAAAATATGTAAATTTGAATTATTTTAAGATGGAATCTTAACACAGAGACTACAATGAAGTGTACTATTAAAGATATCTGCTTAGCTCTGAACCATTTCAATAAATTGAAAGTTAAAAACCATCAGTTAAAATAGAAAATGTTGATTCATACTTACATCACAACTGATGCCAGTTACGACTCGAGTAGCAAATAAAGATCAAACCAGAGCATTTCAGAAATTTAGTAGCTTACCAAATATTCATCTAGGTGTAAGGTGTGTTTGCTATTAAACATACACACCAGGTGATACTACTATCTTAGAATATTACATTAGAAGCCTACAACTTACTCTGAAATATTCGTAATACAGAACTGCGTTTACCGGAAACTCATTTAGCCACAATTTCGTTTAATTGAAGTCAGTTTCATTATTAACACATCATTATGATCCTCATTTTTAAGTCAGAAAACAAAACCACTTTAAAGAGTGAAAATCCTCGGATCCAGACTCCGAGTTATCCGTACATGCCCCTCCTCAATAACTGTCATTCCTCTTTATATGCTCCCCCCATACCCAATAGTAAAGGTTTTGAACATGATACATGATTTTGAAATGTTATTAAATTCAAAAGGAGTCGAATTGGAAAGCTTTGATTTATCATGATTTTTTTAGTACTACGTATGCAGGCTCAAAATTAATTGTACTGTTATTAACGCTATAACGTTTGCGCCATTTTTATCAAATTTACCGTAGACTAAAGCTAAATATATCTATCAAGGTCAATTGAGCCTAGTGCACATATGCAAATATCTTGTCTTTTTTACGTCTTCCTTCTTGCCAAAAATTAAATGTTCTTCAACATCTGCTCTTTTTGTGCCTTTAAAGTAAATTACATATATAAAGTACGTATGACACATGTTATTAAATATGTATCGCATTTCCTGATTTGGTAATATTAGTCTGAAATGTAGACACATTTATTTTTTAAAATTAAAGTAGCTAACTGAAGTATCACATTTGATAATTGCTTTCCCAGGTAGCACAAATAACCTTTAAACGTTTTATAAACGTTTTTAAGCGGTTGTTACAACGTTAATAACCATTTTACAACCTTTAAAAAACGAAATGTGCTACTTGGGTTGTTTACGTGTGTATGTTAAAATGCCTGGTTTAAGGAGAATAGAACAGTTAGTTGAATAGAATTCTACGCATTTATTTGTATTTTGTAATGAAATATCGACACCGTTTTTATAGCATATTAATAGTAGTATTATAAGTAAGTTTTTGTTGAATCTTTAAACCAGCTATTTGATGTTGTGAAATTTCTTTTTTCGCGAAACTAATTTTATGCACTACTGATGATGGTTCTGATGATTTTGAACCATTTCTCTGTACAAAAATCTTCTGCATTTATCATAAACTTTTTCAACTGGAATACGAGAGGTCAATAGTCTTTCTTTCAATTTAAAATCCTTTGAAAGTAGAAAGGTAGTGAAGTGAAGGATGTCAGAATGTTTTAATCTTCACCTTGGGATTGAAGTTGAATGAAACAATAATGATTCTGCACCACGTTAAAAAACTCTTGCTATGAGAATTCCAATGCCAATTGCTAGAAGCCAGTTTATACATCAGTTTTGAGCTAATTTCTCTGCACACAATTTTTTTGCACTTATCATAAACGGTTTCTCAACCGGAATATGAGAGGTTAATAGTTTTGTTTTTAATATCAAATCTGTTGAAAGTAGAAAAGCAGTAGATTGTAGGATGGCAAAAAATGAATGTCTTAAAATCCTCCACCTTGGGATGAGAGTTGAATGAAACATAAATGCATTTCAAATCTTTGTCATAAGCGTTCCAATGTCAATTGCTAGAAGCTGATTTCTGCAGCAGTTTTATGTCTTTTTTTTGCATTGTCGTATATAATATCCTTTAGATACTGTCCTTGTAGGAAATGTAAGTAGCATTATGATTGATTAAAAGAAATTGAGATACCTACTAATACTCTTTTTTGTTAAGTATGATGCGAACAGCATACCGATGAAGTTATACGGAGGAAAAATTAGTCCAGTAATTCAAGTTCGTAATCTACACGCATAAAAACCTATTAACTGTCCTTCATAAACAAGGTCGAGATCGTGAAACCGGAATACATTGTTACGCAAAATTTTTCAGTCGCTTTTCCTGAAGGTTATTCCCTTAGATTTTATTTGCATTTATTCTCTGCGAAATTTAAGAATTTCGAAATATTTGACACTCATTTATTCAATCAACCTTGCAGTTTGAAGAAACATAAATATGTGAAGAAACATCGCTTTTTTGGATTCTCCCACTGAAGGACAAACTTTGCGCAAATTAAGCCTCTTGTAAGACATTCACCTTTCTGTACTCGGAGGCCTGCTTTTGTTAAACCAATTTCTTTGTCATCGTTAAACCCACACATCATTGTATTTTGACATGCTTTCATTTTTGAAATAAAAATGACATGCTGGTGCAACTTTATCTATTTAACATATATTTTGACGACTTGATTTGAGAGCGTCAGGAGTATTGTATGCTTTTCGTACAGATATAACTGTGCTTTTGTTAAAATCATAATTCAAACTTAATTACTTTTAGCATTGACAGCTGCGAGACTGATGCCGAGACATTTAGCCAAGTTTCCTGTCCACTGGATTTTAAATAAAATAATTTCCTCCGAGACTGTCGAATGCTCCGTCCTTTTGATTTGAATGCGATTTCGAGAGAAACTGTGAAGGAAAAGGGCTTTGTGAGAATGTTCAAGGATTCTTCTTGCTAGAGAAAATATAATTTAGTTATGTTCCATTTATTAATGCTGTCAATCAATAAGTGACAAAATTTCAAAGAGACACTTGCCGGAAATGAAATTGCATTAACAAAACACAACTTTAACTTGATTTTTTTAATTTAGAAATTGAAAACTGAACAATTAACGTACTAGTACTCTGCCGTGGGAAGGTAAAGGGCAGTAGCTATAATTTTTAAGTTCTCTTTTTTTTTTTTGGATGATTGTCATCCATTGTACTTTAGCTTTATTGTACTAGCTTGCTTATTTAGTTTCCGTTGAAACTAAATCAAGAAAAGAAAAAAATATGCTTGATGTATGATAGGGCACTTGCAGCGGCCGTCATTGTTTATTTTAAAATATAATTGACGAGGAACTGGAACGGCCATGATATAATTTTCTTCAGTTTCTTTATTCTAAGTAGTGTTTGATTTTAGAGAGCATATCCTGAAATTTGTAGTTCGGATAAGTTCCTTTTTGACAAAAAATGTTCTTTGACAAAAAGTCTCTTTTAAATTGTTGGAAAAACTCTTCTTTTATCAGTAATCCCTCATTATATCGCTCTTTTTCTTAGTCTCCCAAAAAAATATATTTATAAAACAATGTTGTTTTACACTTTAAATTACAGAAGTTTTTTTTACATTTCTCAGTATTTCTTTTTTCTTTTTTTCCAGCCGTGAACAGAACCGGAGGGGGGGGGGGGGGCTGCTGCTGTGCACTCATATGTCGTTGCAGCTTAAGCAGCAACTTTCAATGAGTTTTCTAGAATAAAACACTTGTAGGGGAAGACCGCCTATATTGGACCCCCTAAGAACAGGAGGCCTGTGTCGCTCAGTGTGAAGCAAAACAGAAATGCAAAATAGGGCATCGTAAGCTAAATTTAATCAGGAACCCCCCTAGGAGCTTATATTTTCTGAAAATATGAAAATTATTTTTTAAAAAATTATCTTATAAAAAGTTGCAAAAGTCCAATTTAGGAATATGTGCGCCTAAATTGAACCATGCGCTTCCTAAATTGGACCGTACCAGGAAATCATAGAATAATTTATATTTGAACTATACTACTTTTTTCCAGGATTTGCAATAGAATTTCTTTTACTTCAGCCTCACTTAGGCAGTGTTGATAAACTCGCAGAAGGCATTTCATACACTTAATCATGTTTTTCACTTCATCTCTATGACAAATATTGCAATATCAATTGTTTTGTGCAGTTTTTTGCTTCTTTTTGTGGGACTTTTTCTGTTCTAAGCCTCTTTTATAAGGCGTTAGAATGATTGCTGCGATAGCCTTCCGTTTTGTTCCTTCTATTTTTTTTGGCAAAGGTGATATGTGAGCCGGCTTTACAAAATCATAGTTAGAGTTGACAATCATGTTTTGATGAGAATTATCCGCTGATTCTGCAGAACTTGTACTAATTTAAGTCGTAGCTAGTTCTTGTACATAGTGTACAACTTACACCGAACATGTAACCTGTTCACTTTGAGTAGTTTTATGCGGGCTACTTGTTTCTAATTTTGCTGCAGCAGAAGATGTTCTCGCCTCCATGTATCACATGCTCGATAACTGTATATGTAGACAAAGGGAATAAAGCCCACATCTATGTGCATGATGTGCTTAAAAAGAAAGCATTATTATATCTTACTCGTTAGCCAAGTTTATTGCATCAGTGTTCTTTATGTAAGTGCTGTGCCTATCCATTAATAGAAGGGCATTCTTTTCACATTGCTTGGCTTAACAGTTTTTGTGAAATGTTGAATCAATTGTGTGAATTATCGTTTGTGATCCAACATTTTTTTGAACAAGCATATTGTTTACCAGGGAAGCTTTCACAATAAGTTCATACATAGAACGTAATCTTTTGAAAATAAGCATGGGGAGCTTGCAATTCTGTTGCACTCATCATACAGCAAATAACCAGTGTGTTTCTACCACGTTCACCTCTAATTACTGCCCCAACCTGGTGTTTACCTCTATACGTCAATATACTTTTGGGGCTTTTAGACAGTGAAAACACCGCGCTTCATCTACATTGAACATTTTAGTAGCATATAAATTGTTTCCTTTTAAAATCGTTTCGAAAATATCAAAGAATTTCATATTTTTTCCCGGTAAACCAGCATAAATTTTATTTAAGGTAATAACTATGTTTAACAACCTGAAACTGCAGTTAAATGGATGAAGAGAAAAAACACATTCATTTTAAGAAGTTGCAGCTTCTGCTTGACAAAAATGTGCTTGATAAAAAAAGTTTAAATGAATATCGTGAATAGGTGTTGAAGTATGCTTAAAATAATTTTAATTACACTATTAAATAAGACGAGTCACCTATTTTATGTTACAATTAATAAAAAGTCTTGTTTAAAATCATATTCTTAAATTGGACCACCGGTCCAATATAGGAAAAATTTTTCGGTCCAATAAAGGAAAACACGCCATTTTTTATTCTTCAGCTCATTGCTCTGTCAAAAATTATCGCAATCGCGCATGTAAATACATCAATGCAATCCTTATTAAACAGAGATTTTGACACTGTAACACCATTTTACCGCAATTAACAAGTTTTTGAGTTATCTTTCTAGAAACAAGACCGCAAAATAAGATTTCGCACGTCTTCAACACAAATCAAGCCGTAACTCACGCTAAACAGTTCGAACACTGGTGAAACTTCATACACATTGATTTTATTCCTAAAACTTAATATTTCTACTGTTAAAGTGTATCACAGATCTCTGTACTAGATTTTAAGCCCGAGGTCCAATTTAAGCAGTGGTCCAATATAGGCGGTCTTCCCCTACTTCTCAATAAAATCATTATCATGATTATAAATACATAAATATTTTCAGTATAAAAGGAAAATTGACAATTTTTGTTTCATTAAGAAAATAGGCCTAATGTAATAATAAACTAATAATTTTATAGAGATATAGGAAAAGGTTTCTACGTTGGTTGAATTGCTACTTTTATTTCCTTGGTTATATCGCTTTTTTGTTGTCTCCCGACAAGCGCGATATAACGAGGAGTTGTTATTATATTATTATTATTTCTTTGGGGGGGGGGGGTTCTATGATTTTATTCTTGGTTTCAATTTTTGAAAGACATTTACAGCTTGGATGGAATTTTCCTTTGACGAACGCACAATGCGCAGATTAGCCTCTTAGGAATGCAATTCAAAAATTTGTTGCGTGTGAAGAAGAAAGTACTCTGTTTCGTAATAAAAATGGCCACCGGCTTATGGATGCATTTGGTTCTTAGATACTGATCAACAACTTAAATGTTGAAATACTTTCCTTTTCATGGAAAACAAAAACAAAACAAATAAGAATTTTCTTTTTTTACAAATTTAAAAACCTGAGCAGAAAACGGTAGGGCAATTCCACGGTAACTTTCGTTACATTTTGACCAACGCTTAGGCATTTAGCACCTAAGTACAGACAAATATTGTTATACAAACCTTGAATAAAAGCATTCTATAAAAATGCCTGTCTAAAGCAAAATTAAAATGCAGAAATATTCGATGCATTAAAATTTTACAAAATTTAGCAGTCAAAAATATGGCAGTAACTTACGTTACACAAAAAGGGAATGACATAATATGAAAATTGATTCTAAGGCAAATTTCTACTCTATTACAGCTGTTTTCTTATTCAAAGTATAATTTATCAGTTCCTTATAATGCTTAGGAATTTATTTTCATAAATTTAAAAATTTATTTAAAAAATTGAGAATTATGGGAATTTTTGACTGGGTAACTTACGTTACAGTAACTTACGTTACAAAATTTACATACAAGCAAATATTTATTACAAAAATTAATGAATAAAAATTACAGCTTAGTTTAGATCAAAATGTTGAAAATTAACAATTATGAATTGAATTTATAGAAATTTAATACCAAATTTTATGATCAATCAAAAATATTGCATAACATAAGACTTTTAAATGCAAACTAGTCACTGTGATTAACAAGTTCAGGTAGGTAATTTTTCGAATCACGTTTTCTTTCTCATAATAAATTTCATCTGTCGTTTCTGGCCATTTATAATAGGTTCCAACAGCAGCCATTACTTTTATTTTAAACATGTTTCTTCAATAATCGTCACAACTCAAGAATACAATGTATTTTCGTACTTCATCACACGCCATTCACCGGTTTTTATCTCTGTTTTTTCTTCTTGTTCCTTGAAATACTTAACTAAACGAAACCCCACAGTTTGTCCATTTCTAGTTCTTAAATGCTGATTGTCAATGTGCAGATCTTCGGAAAATAGTTTTAATAAATTTTGCTTTTTCAAACATATTTCAATACCATCAAGGGTGACTTTTATTTATAAATCTAATATCCACATGACTTTTCACAACCCCTTTTACAGCGCATCTTTCTGTAGAGTTCAGTGGCAATTTAATGCAGAATGAAATACATTTCACCTGTAAGAGATAAAATACTTTTATATTTGTTTTTTCCAAAGCATATTTCGAAACTTTAAAGCATAACAGAAGTCATTTTTGAATAATTTATAGTAAATTACCTCTTAAATATTCATGCAGTGACATTGTTTAGAGATAATTAATATCTTAAAAGCCAAAAAGAAACATATAATTTATAATAAAGGTGTATTGAAATCTTTTTTAACAAATGGAGACATTTTAAGAAACATGATGAATTTAAATTAAGTAAATACAGTACATTTAAAAGAATTCTTGAATAAATTACTCCTGCTAACCACATAGGTTTATTTCACAATTTACTTTCTTTATAAACACAACTATTTAAGTTCTACTTAGGTAACTTAGATTATCTGCATATGTGGGTAACTTACGTTACACGTTTTGATTATAGCACAAAAAATTAAATAAACAATATTAAAAAAAAACTTAAACTATTTGCTTAACACACACTTAAAAGATAGAAGATATAGCATTGTTAACATTGCATTGCCCTTTCTTTATGCACAACATGAACTTTAACATGTTATTGGTAACTTACGTTACATAGAACTGTGCATTTTTGAAGTTTACATAAATCACTTAATTTAAGTGAAAACATTCGTTTTAGCAATTCACAATGCTGAATTAAAGTGTAATTATCAATATTCTTCCTTTAAAACAGTTATCTAAAGAAAAAAATTGAAACTTACCAACGTTCAAAGATTGATCATTTTCCTTACCAAAAGTTAAATATTCCTTTTCCAACTTCAAAGTGCTGCCAAAAGTAAAAATACTACATTCTAGACAAAAAATTAGTATAAATAATAAACTTCTAACATTTTTAAACCAAAAAATATGCAAAACAGGGGCATTGCTGTAATTTGATTTTTCCAACGCTTTTCCACACATGCATGGAATTGCCCGGTAGATAATTTGCGAAAGATTTAAAATGTTTTGAAATGATGAGGTAACTTTTAGCTGTCATAATAATAGATGAACGGGTATAAAAATATAATTAATAAAAGTTGTTGGTAATAGGATTTCTCCCACCATTCATAGCATTTTCATTGTTGTAATTTTCCTTGCTTAATTTCTAAGAAAAGAAGTGTGGGCGCCCTATAATCTTCGATACTTATTTTCCTATCTTTTTATTATTTTAGTTCAACTTATAGAGCCTTGCCGGTCATTTTGTCTAGGGGTCAGAGAAGTATGATTGCGGATGGGGAGGCTCCGGGTTCGAATCCCAGAACGGACATGACTGTTCTTTCTCCTGTCCTTGTCCTATCTTTGTGCGAATGTGTTGTTGTGTTGTGAATGGATGCCTGTGTACTGTGGAAGTCGGACTTTATACCAAATCGGGTACAGTTGGAAAAGTGAAGCAGTACACTCGAAATTGCCAGCTTAGCTAACACAAGACAGCAAGAACTTATAGAGCCTTAAATTCCGTCTAATGTGCAGAAACTGTTTAAAAAAAAGTGCTGACAGCTTCAGCTCCCTTGCAAATGAAGCCACGAAGAGCAAGAGAATTAGTAAAGGCCAATTTCATTTAATCATCTAGAACAGCTTCTCAAGTTCAGAGCATATTTATCTGAATCATGAAACAAAATGCGTTTTGCTCCTTTTCTTGACCCCTTTTTACTTTCAAGGTTAAATGCTATTCATGGAGTTCTGACAAAATTAGCCCATTTTTACCGGAACTGGTTTCGAAACATCGAAATGTAGTGTGTGATATGTATAATAATCAATTTCATAATCTCAGTCGGAAGCTCGTGAAGATTGATATTAATCGCTCAATCCTTCCAGCATTTGGATCATTTTACATTTTGCTGTCATTTCTTCCAGAAGCATTATTCTTTATGTGAATTGTAGTACACATTACTGCCTAATAGGCTGAAAAGGGATAGTACTTTACAAATAAATATGTAGAACTCTGTTCTAACTTTGGTTTCAAAATGTGACGAGTAATTAACAGTTTTAATGCGTGCTTCTCATGTAATATACCAAGTTTACAGGTACACAAATTAAGTGGAACATTTGTAAGCTTTTAAAGACTCTAAAATGCTCGAGATTGAATTTTTATTCTTTACATTAACTGTTTTTAAACTAGTGGGGACCATTTGCGAGCTCTTAGTCTCTGAAATGGTCTAGTTTTAATTAGTATTTGGACTGTCGTTTCTAAACTAATGTTGGAAATTGATAAGCTGCTAGTCTCTTAAATGCTCTAGTTTGAATTTTTATTTATTGCATTAGTTGTTTCGATTGCAATTGTAAATCGATGTTATACATTTCGACTGAAAGTTAGAATTATTTAACTTTGACTTTTTATATTTTATAAAAATAACTAGCTGCGTGGCTCGGCGTTGCACGGGCTACCTCTGAACAAAAAATTAACAAAACTTGAACAAAAAATGAGAAAAAAAGAATTCCTCTGCATTTTAATGGATATAAGTTGTTACTTCAAAAACCATTATTAGGACATAGCTGTGCCCCGTGGTTTCACCTACGTTAATAAGACAACAATCTATTAAAAAAACTATTTAATGCACCCTACGATATGATATGTATATGATAAATATATAGTAAAAAATACACAGGAAAACGCAAAAATGAAGTAACTTTTGGAAAAAATTTAATGAGACACCCAGTCTTAGAAAATATAGATGGATATAATATTATTTAATATAAGAACGTATTTTAAAGTATACTTCTGTACACACGATACTTTTATTTTTACTTTCGTTTGGTAGTAGAACGTACTGGTTTTCTCCACAATCTGATCCTGATAATGCAACATATGAGTTGTCCGTGTGAGAAACAATCCTGACGTAAATCTATTCCTATGTGCTTAAATGTTTGTCCCTGAGATTTATTGATAGTTACAGCAAACAAAACCTGAATGGGAAATTGTATTCTTTTGAGAGAATATTCATTAAAAGAATAAATTTGTTGTTTTTTTTCTATCAAATATTTATTTATTCAGCAAATATGAGTATTTTGTACAATGTTTGGTGTTTAGAATAAATATTGACAAAATGAAATATTTTCAACTAAAACATTGAAAAAAAAATTTTTTTTTTGGACGGAAGGTAAAATTCTCACTCGGCAAGTTTTCGGATAACTCCTTTTGATGGAGTAAACGAGAGTTAAAACTATGTTTTAATAAGCGTTTCCTTTGTACTCTTACTTTTATCAGGTACAGCCTCAGTCCTTATACATTCATTACTCGTACTTTCTCATACGTTTCATAGTGGTCATTTCATAGTTGTAAAAATCAGTTTAATTTTTGAGAGGTTCTTTTGTATCGCGTATCATAAAAGTTCTGAACTTTTTTCAAAATAGAAATTCCAATAAAAGTCACGGAGAATTGGCATACTTCCTGAGCAATGCGCTTGGGACCTATCTCGAAGACTCATTTTCAGAAATTGGTGTCAGCCCTCATTAGCCAAACAGTTTTACAAGTACGTATCGAAGAATCGAGATTAAATCAGTTTCATTCATCGAAGTAGAATGTTTGTGGGAGACATTTTTTCTCTCTCGTGTCTCAGAATGTGAGCTACGAACTCTTACAAAGCGTTATTCCACGTTTTGTTTTAGCGTATTTCGAAACCGGTATCAATAGCGGCATGTTTACTCACGTGCCTCCAGATCAACTGCGCACATGTTTATCCACGTGTTGGGATCAACAAAGAGTTAGAATGCTAGAGGCAAGCTTGCCATTTGGATCTTATCGCGTGCTTCCAGTTATAAGATCTCCTGCGCTGCCTTTTAACGATTACGAAATTTCTATTTAAGAAGTTGTTGGAGATGTTCTCGTATTTGGGGTTAAAAAAAAGTTTTGTTTTGGCGGGAGAATGATACTAGAAACAATACTGCCGTGAGAAAGTAAAGGAAAGTTTTTGTTTTTGCATTTTTATCTTCTATTGTACTTGAGTTTCATTGTGCAATGCGCATGTTTGCTTGCTTGTTTTCAGCTGAAAATATAGCATGGAAAAAACATTAAATTCCAACATTTCCCTATTGTTAGTATGGAACCCCAACACGCGTTTCTTGAAATATTTCAAAAATTCATTTCTGAAGATACTGCCCTTTACCTTCCAATAAAGTTCCATTCATATCGGCAGCTAGCAAAAGCAATCTAAATGCATTCAATTCTTATACTTTTTGGGGGTAATATTATTCAAGTCCTACGGCTCGGAGCAATTGAATTTTAAGGAGAGAGTGGTAGTAAAGTACACTAGGTGGCCAAAAGTATCCGGACACTTTCGAAAATTCACATTTTTACATATAGCTCGAAAAATAAGTGATCAATTGTTCTTTAACTTTAGTCATACAAAATATAGGCTTCACCGAACATTTCCAAGTTGAAATTAAATTACCCTTGCATTTGGGGGACGACAAGAAGGGGGGTTGAAAGTAAAACCGCTTTTCGACCATAACTCTTCGAAAATAGCGCGGAATAAGCTATAAATTTCAGTAGTTAATTAGCATACTATGTATAATTACTGTACAAATTTTTATGAACGTACCACTCTTACTTCCGAAGATATGAAACAATTTTTAAAAAACGGCAATTTTATTTGAAGGGTTTTTGCTTATAACACGCAGAGTTTTTGATCAAACCTTATCAACACTTCAAGAAAGATGACAAAATACAAGAGAAAAAACATACTAAAACGGTAAATAAAAATATTAAAAATCCGATGAGATATGAACGTTAAAAGAAAATATTTTTTCACGGCGCATGCGCGAACGACAGAAATTTATAACTACAAAAATATTGTAGCCTGGTTTATACTGCATCTTATAAAAAAAGTTCCAGTTGAATATCGTAAAAATTGAAAAAGATATCAGCGATCTAGTGAGCTGTAATTCATTCATTCGCAGACAATACATAAATGGCAAGGGGTTCTCCACAAATAGTGTGGTAACAATTGAGCATTTTCTTCAATGTTAAATTGTATACAGTTTGAAAATTTATATTCGGCATAGAAGTCACATTTCGCCTATTCGGCCAAAAAGACCTTATACGTAAGTTTCCAAAAGTATCCGGACACCCTCTGAAACGTTGGTTTTGAACGACGACGCAATAACCTTTAATTTAAAAATAGCTCTTTGTGGACAAACCCTCACTTTTTATGTATTGTCTGCGAATGAATGAAATACAGCTCACTAGATCGCTGATATCTTTTTCAATCTTCATGATATTCAACTGGAACTTTTTTTATAAGATAAAGTATAAATCAGAGTACAATATTTTTGTAGTTATAAATTTCTGTCGTTCGCGCATGCGCCGTGAAAAAATATTTCCTTTTAACGTTCATATCTCATCGGATTTTTAATATTTTTATTTACCGTTTTAGTATGTTCTTTCTCTTGTATTTTGTCATTTTTCCTGAAGTTTTGATAAGGTTTGATAAAAAACTCTGCGTGTTATGAGTAAAAACCCTTCAAATAAAATTGCCATTTTTTAAAAAATGTTTCATATCTTCGGAAGTAAGAGTGGTACGTTCATAAAAATTTGTACAGTAATTATATATAGTATGCTAATTAATTACTGAAATTTATAGCTTATTCCGAGCTATTTTCAAAGAGTTATGGTCAAAAAGCGGTTTTACTTTCAACCCCCCTTCTTGTCGTCCCCCAAATGCAAGGGTAATTTAATTTCAACTTGGAAATGTTCGGTGAAGCCTATATTTTGTATGGCTAAAGTTCAAGAACAATTGATCACTTATTTCTCGAGCTATATGTAAAAATGTGAATTTTTGAAAGTGTCCGGATACTTTTGGCCACCTAGTGTATTAGGTCATTTAAAAAGTCCTCGCGCTTTTTTCTAACCAGATGGTTTGACGTATATATTTCGAGCAACACTAATCCAATTGCGTTATATGAGTATTCGTTAGAAAGGTGGCATTTCAGACTACCTTTTTGTGACCACGTTTAAGTATTTCGCCGATCGAGTAAAACGTTATAGCGCTTTAAAAATGACTGAAATATCTGAAAAATACGATAGGTAATGCTTTTTCACTGCAAAAAAGAAAAGAACGCCACAAGAACGGCCGTTGATTTTTTAAAAATGTTATGTAAGGATGTAATGAGTGAACGAAGAGGTATACTCTATTCCGTTCCGGAAATTTCGATGTCAAAGATTGACCTCTCTCTGGTTAGCTATTCACTGAAAAAGTCGATGAAGTTTTTCAACTGGTTTAGCGGGACCAACGCCTAAGCTCTTAAAAGATGGAGGAGACACTTAACATCAACTACATAACAGTTTGGGATCCTCTGAAGAGAACAGCCCAAACAGCACTACTTTGTCCTTTGGACGTCCTAGAAATGTCATTTCAGGACTAACTCAAAATATTAACTCATCTTTCGGACGTTTAAATTTCATCCCGCGGTAATCGAGGGACAGCCTAGGGACCGTTCAATGTCCGCGAAGTGTTCATCCCCAGTTGGTCCCTGTGTTGTCAGCAGCCATCCCGAGGACTTAAGCCTTTCGTGGTCCTAAGGACGTTCAGAAAACATTATCCCCAGGTTGTTGAGATGATGTCAGACGTTCTTTTATTGGCTATGTCTAGGACCAAGCTTTTTCTGGTTGGTCCTTCGGACGTTAAATGGACTAATTAAAATGAACAAAAGACGTCCTACGAACTATAGCCGTTCAAATTTTGGTTCTCTTTAGAACATTAGACGGACAACACATCAAGTGTTCAACGAAAAATTTAATTAATAATTTGGCTGTCTACAAGTACTCGAGGGATCTTTTACGTGCCTCCTAATCATACGACATGAGCGCTGTCGATTTTCTGCATCATGAAACTTCACTGACTGGAGCCGGATTCGAACCCGAGCTTTTGGGCGTAAGAGGCCAGCGTCTTAACCACTATACCACTCTGTCGGTGGTAAAGTGTCATAATTTCAATCCTTTCGGAATTAAAAAAGCCCTTTTGATTTCAGGAAAAAAATAATGTTAGCTATCTTTTCGGCATTATGGCATTTCTTCAACCTCGGTGCGAAAAACTATTGTTTTGGAAAACTATTTCAGAACTATTTTTAAAATTTTAATAATAAAAAATATTACATCAGTGAATGATTTTTAAGTAATACTAATACAATTCAAATATATTTGAAAAAAAAAAAAAAACCTGTAGTTTTGCCCTAAAGTAAACTATTTAAGAATGATAATAACAAATTTCAAATGTATGTGCTTATAACAGAAAATGGTGTATTTACTTATTTTTATTTTTATTTCTTTTACTATTAAAATGTGTCAATTTAAAAAAAATCATCTAATAAATTTAAGGATAGTATGTTTTTATAACAATTTAAAACTAAAATGTTTATTTTAGAGGTTTAAAGAGAACAAAAAAAAAAACGTCAGTAGAATTATATTTTACATTTTATAATGAATTTAAAAAGAAAAAGAAAGAAAAAAAGCTTAAAACAATCATCATTTAAAAAAAAATTCTTCAGGATATACTGTAGTGTATTATTACCAGGCCATTATCCTAGTATAAACTTTAATAAATCAAGTTCAAATTTTGATGTTTTAAATTTGAGAGAAAGAGCATTTTTGGCTTTTTTTTTTTTTTTAATTTTGACCTCTATCAAAATTTGCAAGAATTTTGACTATCATGAGCGTTTTAAAAATGTATGTCCATTTCCACACACAAAAATTCGAGCTAAATCATTTTTGACTCTTAAAATAATTTTCTACTTTTTTGTTTATTAATATACTTTGAAAATACTTCAGTTTTTATGTAACTTCGTTCATTTCTCGGCTTTATAGTAGTTAAATATTTCAACTTTACTTTTAAAAAAATCCAAGTTCTTCGGAACAAATTGCCCACTTTTCTATTTTGAATAAAGTATATTAGAAGTGCAAAAATTTCATAGATGAATATGGAAAAAAAAATTCACTTCGTACTCACCACTTTCACTCAAAATACGAATTTTCGAAGTTAAATAAGTAAGTCCTATAATCGACTGATTTGACTCATTTGCAGGACATCCTAAGAATGAAGACCGCAGGATATCAGGAAATAAAGTCCTTCGTACGCCTTGAAATGTTGCAGTTTACTTCAGGCTATCCGGAGGACAATAATAAAATTTGTACTTGGGACGTCCTATATGATGCTCCTTAGGATGACTTCATGTCATCGAATTTTACAGTACACCATGACATAATTAAAAAAAATATTTCGGACAAACACAAGCTTGTTTTGTATTTATTTGGTTTTTAAAATTAGTTGCAGAGCTACTTTGAGCTTCGCACTTCATATTTAATTGTAAAATTTAAAAAAAAATTGTATTTTTTCAAGGAATTTTTTCCTTCAAAAATTTGTAGCACATTTTTATGTTTAGTTAGTTTAAATATTATTTTCATGCTTCGTATAAGTTTTGTGCATCATAGTTTACTGTCATTTGTAGTAAATTTCATTGAGAAAATAAAAAATAAAAATTTCCCTACAACTTGAAAATAATGTCCTAAAAACAATTGATTTTGTTGAGACTTGGGACATCCTTAGAGATAAGTTCCCAGGACATCTGGAAAAAAAGTCCGTGGTACGTCCTGTAAGGATGCGGATCCCTTTTGGTTATCCTTAGACCTAAAAAAATAGTCCGTGGGACGTCCTGGGAGGCGCATCTAAGGATCGCCAAATTTCATCGATTTTGACATCGGGCCAGATTCGGACGTTCAGGACATAAAATGAACGTCCATTGAACGTTTCGTGCTGTCTGGGAGGTTGCTCAAAGAAGCTCCATGTTTGGGTGACACAAGAATTACCGAAAAAAATTGATCGACAGAGCTACCATCAGTAAACCGCTTCTAAGGAGATCCGAAATCGATTCTTTTTGAAGCAAATTATTACAGGAGTTGAAAAATGGATTAGATACGAGACAAAATGAAATGCATGCGATTTCGGTAAAGAGCTGTGACCCACCACAAACGACTTCAAATCCAGGATTGACGGTAAAAAGGTGTTTCGTAGAAATGGAAGAGCATTGCTCTTAATGAACTGATACAACCTGGCGCAACAGTAAATTCTGTCCTTTATTGTGCATAACTCAACTGTTTCAATGAAGCAATCAAGGAAATGCGACGACAATTGGCCAACAGAAAAAGAGTTGTGTTCCACCATGATAATGCTAAGCCACACTCATCTTTGATGACTTAGAATAAATCGAAGAAACTTAATTATGAACTTTTGGTGCATCTAACGTATAGGCCAGACCTTGCTAATTTTGATTATCATTAGTTTCTGTCTCTGAAAAATTCTTTTGATGGCAAGAAATTGACTAACTGAACAGTCGCTGAAAATCACTTGGCTAAGTTTTTCGCCGATAAACCTCAGAAGTTTTACACCAATGAAATTATGCAGCTACCGAGGGAATAGCCAAAGTTCATAAATAATAATGAGCATATGCACTTAGATTAAAATTAATTTTCAAATAAAAAAATTCTTACTCAAAAACTTACGAAAAAAGCGCGGAGACTTTTTAAATGACCCAATATTATTAAGTAGAAAGTGCAGTGCATAGCACGGACGGAGATTTTCTTTTCGAGAAAGAGCAGTAAATATGAAGCGAACTCTAAAAAACGAATATAAAATTGTTGCCAAAGTGAATGTTTTTAACGATAAATGACTTTTTAATAATCAACTTTAACTGGTTAATACGAAACGATTTGACGATGTATGGTCTGATTAGTTAAACTTTAATTGAATTAAATTAATAAATCTGGAGTTTGTTTTCAAATTTAGCTTAGTCAAAGTTCAGTCAATAGTAGCTTAAAATTATATTTTTGTGCGAAACTTGCATCTTAGTGGCACTTGTGAAATTGTGAGGGCAGAAACTAATGGTTAGTTTTATTTTGATAATTTTAAATGTTTCGTTTCAAATTTTTCCAGGGAGGGAGAAGGAGGGGTTTAAAGGTATATGCTCAACGTAAATTATGCCAAAAAACAGCAAAAATCAATCCCACTAAAAAGTAAAAACTTTAATATCCGAAAGAAGGTGGGGGGGGGGCGACAATACCTCCCCTCCCGATTCAACGAATGAAGAGTCTGCTTGTTTTCTATTTACGTTTCACAGAATTACTTTTCAATTCTATCACAGATTATATTTTCACGTGCAGCATTCTAAATAGAGCATAATGAAATGAACATGTGGGCATTAAAATTTTCTCAAGTATGATAATAAATAACAAGCAGCCATTTTAAGTACTTCGCTCGAAATCAGTTATTGAGTTAGTTATTGTGTAGTTAAAATATATTTCACATTCTTATGGCCATAAACAATGCTTTTTTTATATATATGTTTTATTTTTTCCTTCAGTCATTGGGAAAAGATAAACCATGGTAAATAAAAAAATGAAAGATGTTTTTGAAGTTCTAAAAGTACATTTTTAGGAAGTATTGAAGCTATTTTGTTTCTGGAAGTTTTTCCAAGTTAAAAGGTAAATATTAATATTAAAAATTAACAATTTTAAAATTGAATAATTTTCTGAATTAATGTCTAGTTATGTCTATCGATGAATTTAAAATTGAAAAACTATCTTCATTAAAAGCTGTGGAAAAACAAGCAGCTGAAAGAAAAAAAGATCCCCACTCATTCTTAGGGCGTCGCTAGCTGAAATATTGGGGGGGTTGAGAATTTGGCGGCCCTGGGCTCATCATATAGGGGGTGAGGGAGACAGCTTCCCCCGAGCTTTGAAATCTAATATTTTTTACAAAGGTGGAAGTTGAACGCAATTTTTGTTTTTTGATTTTTTCCATTGAAATCAGCATTTAGTATACCCCCTGCTTCCACATACATGGAAAAATTCAAAATGACAAGCCTGGGTGGCTACAAACAGCTTTTGAGTTTTTGAGCACATGCTTAAAACTTTAAATTAATATGCAGAACTATTTATACAAACACCATATAAAGGTTAAATGTCAAAAAATATTAATAAACAATAAATAATAATAATAAGCATTCATTTGTTAAAGTCTTATCCTTTGGCAATCTGCTCTGTGCCGGGCATATTCTAAACGATTCATGAGGTACCTTTTTCTCGTTCCCGTGTTTTGCGGTGATTGTCCCTTGAGCATTCATGCTATTAAGTTTTGTGGGAAACGCAGATAAAATTCAACTGCCTAGAAATGTTCTGGACATGCAGATCCAATTAATTACCATATAAAAAAAATTTTCCTGATAAATATGAGTATTTTTCTTTTTTTCTTCTTCCTTTTTTCTTTTTCTAAATTGCAAGTTGAAAATCCAGTTTGTTAAACAAAAAAGTAGTAACAAAAAAACAAACTATTGAAAAGAGACAAAATTATTAATCTACTCCTTAGTTTTTTAAAAATACATTTCAAAAATTTTATTGGTAAAAAAAATAATAATTTTAAATTGACAGCGCCTGTGCTTCAATGTAGCCCATTTGCTTGCTAAATTCTTTAAATTTATGGCGTCCGTAATATCTTTCTCACATGCCAGCAGTACTAGAGAGTCTAAACGCTGGTCTCCCATTGTACTCCTCAAAACATTTTTGATGAATTTCAGTTTTCTGAAGGTTCTTTCATTGGTAGCAACTATTACCGGAGAAGTAAATCCAAGCCGACACGCGCGGTAAGCCAGTGGAAGGACGGACTTGAGCTTCTGTGCTTCAATCATTACTTCTGATAACGTTTCTACTCCATTTTCATTGTACTTATCAGATAAAATTTCCCAATTCAGCTTGAAGTCCCAAAAGATCCATGTATAAATTAGAATTGGGGAGAAAATTAATGAATGCCTCTATATTGGTGGAACTCATTTGGACTCTGGAAAGCGGTGGACTTAATAGGAGGAATAGGGGCTTCATCTCCTCTAAGTTCGCATTCATATTGTCTTTCGTCATAGTTAACAAATTGTCTAATAGCATCTTGAACTGCTGTCGAAAATATGTTTTAAAATCGATGCTCGCAGCATTTTCTCTTGTCTCATCATATCGTTTGGGTCGACTCCTTGATCTGTGATGCCTTTCATAATCTGCTTGGGGATCAACATCTAGGGATTTTGCAAACAGTTCAGCACTTCCAATTAAATTGTCCATTTCCAACGTATTTTCATTAATTGCTTCTAATGAAATATTGGTGCTTTTCATCAAGGAAATAGCATTAATAATGCTGAGGTTTGGGGAGTCAATGAACAGTTTTGCGTCGTTTGACTGCGATGTGATTTGGAAAAAAAATCTGGAGCATCACAGTAACTTATACCGTGTGCACAATATTCACCAATATATGCGATTTTCATTTTGGTGGTCTGAGGAGGTTGAAAGAGCCTCTTCAATGTGCCGCAGAGAGGGCAACCGCATATAATTCTATTTCCCCCTTTTTTATTTCAGTATAATAAACTTTTATTATTATTATTATTATTTCTTCAAATTTACTACGTAAAAAAACTCGTTCGGTCCCAACACAACGTGAAAAGTGATACATTTTCTTTTTAATTATTTTCAGTTTAAACATTGCACTATCTTTCGATAATGGTATTTTGTTTAATTTTCTTTAATTTAAATTTATTTAAAATATAAAATTTGGCGGCCCCTGCATATTATCTTTTTTTCCCTTTTAATTATTGCATCTATTATTTATTTTAATTTATTTAAAATATAAAATTTGGCGGTCCTCTGCATATATTCTTTTTTTTTTTTTGAATATTGCATCGATCCTGTTGAATTATGTATATATAATTTGATTTATGTTTTATTAATTTAACTAATTTTAGTCACAGAGTTTCGCGTACCTTTTAAAGCTTTCGCACATATTTATACAGTACTTTTTTTTTTCCAAACTGGACCTATAGTTTCCCGTTTACATGCCCCATGAACGAGAAAATTTCGTATTTTTCGCAACGAATATTGCTGTGAAGGAATCTTCGACATTTTTCGCGGCCCCAAGTATTTATTTTGATAAGTAATAATTGGAGCGACGGAAAATACAGGATATTTTTAAAAATTCAGGTTTACTGATATTCTTAATAATGTTTAAATTGTTCCGCTTCACTTTTAAATTTCATTTAAAGTCCTGAAATATTTTTCTAAATTTTCATTTTAATAATAAAATAAAATCAGCGGCCTCTTTCTTCAGAAAAGTGTGGGGGGGGGGCGACGGCCCTGCTCATTCTCCCCGCATTTTATAATTAAATAATTGTAATTGAGAATACATAAACAATTTCTCTAAACGTTTCCAACAGATGGCGCTTCAAAACTTATTCACTTTCTGTTTAGCCGTAACCTACGAGGAAATTTGCGAATTTTTTTTCGCATATTTTCTTTTTAAATGCGGTCAGTCCACAAATGGCTTGTCTTGGACCTGATTAAAAAAAATTAGATTGGGGAAAAAATAGTTAGAGAAAATGTATCCAGAGTCCTTTTAAAGCGTCTGAAACGTTTTTTCTTCTTTTGATTGGCCTATTATTTTTAATTTTTACTATGAATGTACTTCGGTATTGGGATGCAGTTACGGGAAAGGAGCGGAACAGTTGAACCGGACCGCCCAGAAACTTATACAAGTTGTGCACTTCTTCCTTTCCCTATTAAAAAAACACAGTTTTTTGATAATGTATAAGAACTCAGCTACCTTTTTCCTTTTGGAAATCAATATATTTTCCTAGGTTTGTATTTGCTTAATTACATACCTGCTCACTATTATTAACATAATTTTGATTCCAATATTTTAGTATTAAAATCCGTTACCGCTTTTTGAACTAAGGATTCTTAAAAAAAGCTTATTTTGAATGCAATGCCAGAAAAGACCGAAGAATACCAATTAGAAAATGCTTAATAAAACTGAAGTCTTTATAAATAGTGCAAGAAAAAGTAACAGAAAAAAATTAGTTTTTTTTTGTCGCCCCGAGCTTAAATTTTTGGGAGGGAGAAATTTTTGAATTTGCCGAAAGAAATTCCGAAATGTGCTGAATCAGAAAATACGAGTATACACACTGACCTTATACCATTACTTTATGAGAAATGAAAATATGTATCACTAAAAAAAATCGAGCATTCACAAATTTTTCTTCAGATGATTGGCAAATATTTGAACTTTGATGAACAACAATGGGAAGCAGTCAAAACGATTGATTGGATAATTCATATATTATTGTTATATACATATATACAGATTAAAACGTATTTACTGCATGACATATCATAAAATATTGCATAAATTACAAATTAAAGCATGTTGGTCGTTTGACAGGTTTTTGCAACAAATGAATTTAGTTTTATTAATCGGTCCTCTTATTTTCAAAGGTAACAAATGTATATAAAACAGGAAGATGGAAAACATTAAACACAAGCTATGAAAAAACAAAACAAAAAATATCGCAATACTATTCCTGAATTTGCCGAATGAGGAAAACTTTTGGGAGGTCCCAGTGACCTCCCGTGACCTCCCTTCGGGGCGCTTCTTGTTTTTCATGGTAAATACAAAATTCACATCGTCTTGTAGCATGGTTTGTAAAACGTTCAAGTTTCATAATATCCTCATTATGGTTTATAAATCGACTTTACATTATAAAAGTCTCTGAATCAATGTGAATATGCGTTTCTCATTAACTATTAAAAGACGAGAATTTACAAATCTAAATTATTGCCGACACAATTTGAAACCAGTATCAAGGTTGGGAAGAATGCTGGGTGCCCAGATGGGAGGTCACGCGAGATTACTTTAACATTCGAAATTGTCTTTCGTATTCGGTGAAGCTCGATCCATGATTCGGAAAATTAAGAGATAATTGAAGGGCTTGTGAGAGGAAGGGGTTATGTAACAAAGCAGAAATTGCGAGGTATTAAAGTTCAAAGTTTTATTGTAGCAGTTGTTGCAGCTTTTTTGTTTTCTGGTTTGGTCGTTAGTGTGCGTATGAAAATGGTCTAATGACATCTACTTTTTGATGTACCAATTTTTATTTGCTTACATGTATCTATCGCTTACCGTTGTCCAGAGTGTTCATTTTTCAAAATGTAACTTAATCCCTTCAACCACCGAGCCCTTCGATTCTGCAATTAGTTCTAATATGTTTTTCTTTTAAATACCTGAAGTCTCTTCTCATTGGATACATTTGCTATACAATAAGTAACATTCACAATGTAAAAGTTCCAACATTAAGTACTTAACAATGAAATATACACGAATGAGTTCATAACAGTTACTGAGCCTTCCAATTTGAAAATGAAGTGTTGATTGTTTCTTGGAAATATTTGATTCAAACCTTTTGTTTATTCCCGGAAGTTTCCAATGAACAGAGCATCATACCCTACATAAAGCCTCCAGAATTTCCCCCTTTCCGCATCATCAGGTATATGCACTTTTTAAAAAAACATCATTCGACAAAATTCGCAATTTCATTTGATTAATTGAGGAATTCTCCCCTCTCAAAATGTAGTGTCGGAGAAGCTCTGTTATAAGAGACATTGGGACAATAAAAGACGAAGAACTAATTTTTTTTTTAAACTTATTTTACTGAACTGAAAATAAAGCGTTTTATTCATATCTTCAATGTAAAAGGAAGGGTAATACGTAATTTCACGACATTCTAAGCTTTAGACACCGTTTTATTTTAATTTTATTAACGCTTGAATTTAATAACTTTTAATGCCTCATGCATGTTTCCCGTAAGAGTTATTAATAAAAAATGACGTTCAATACTCGTTTACTACAATATTTTTACAGAAGATTAGGATATTCTTCAGTTCATAACTATAATTTAAGAAAAAATCTTTTTTTCCCGATCTGCATTTTTTTTTTGTTCAATTCTCACATTCATATTTTTTTTAGCATAATTTCAACTTGAATGATTGGGAAGGTAATAAGAATCAACAAAAGTGATCAGAGCAATTAAGTTGTTGAAATATGTTTCAAACTACGTAAAATTTGAATAATCTGGACATTTGCGTCACTTTCATCACTAAGGTGTTTTTAATATGCAAATCAAGTAAGAGTGCCCTCTAATTTCTTCCTACCATTATGCCTTATTACCCACTTGAAATTTTGTGCAAAGAAAGTAAGAATTATGGATGTCAAAACCTGAGAACTATTTTTTAAAAAGAACTAACCATCAATATTAAATAATGTAAATACCGGCATTGATTTACCAGCATTTGAAACAGCAAACAAAAGTTTAAAAACCCTTACAAATGGAAAAAAGTTGCAATTTATAAGGATCAGCGTCTTAATAATTTTCGGAATAAGGCTGTTAAACTTCAGAATGAAAACAAATTTGTAAATATGCAGGCAACTAAGGGTGTTATCCCCATCTGTAGCATGGTGCGCGGACCATAATTTTTTAGAAGGCTTGCTATCTCTTATCAAACTACTTTGCTCTATGCAGATAAGTTACAGCTATTGATGTAAAAATCAATGTTGCTCCGCCCTAAATTTACTATGTAAATTGTTGCTTTTTGTTTCACGTCAAAAGTTTTCGTTTGGTTTTATTTTCTCATACCTCCCCCGTTTGCTCCTCCATTCTTGTACAGATTTTTTAAATTACAAACGAGCTGAGCCGTATTTAAGGGGTGGGTTTTAGGGTTCAAACCCAATCCGAAATTTTTAGAAACTATTCCAAAAAATTTTTTTCATTCCCCTTTTTTTTACTGAAAAAGTTATTATTACTATTTATTCTAATTTTCTCATTTTATTTTTCAATTTTATTTGAAAATTAAATCATCTTTATTGAATGATTATACAAATTAAGTGTTTTATCTGCAGTATTTATTTTTATTTTAGTTATTGCAAGTATCATTTCTTACAGGAAAATACAAGTTTTTCATTCGAATTCGGAATGCAACTAATAAAAACACCATCATTCTTTTTATTTAAAAGTTCCACACTTCATATTTAACGCATTTTATAAGTGTCATAAAATAAAAATTTCAGAAGTATTATTCGAATGCGAGTATAAGAACAAACTTATCTACCCTTTTGAGTGATTAAAATGCACCAAATATTTAACAGGGGCGAAGTTATGCGTTGCACACATCATTTTTTTTTTTTTTAAATTGAGAAGGTGTGTCTCTTTTTTTTTTTGACATTTTTTATGTTGAGGCCCTTTGCATCTAATGTGACGGAAAGCAATAGAATATAGAATGTAAAATCAAATTTTATTGATCAAATAGTTTTCATGAGAACTGTGTGTTTGGTAAAACCCTTCCCGAAACTTAAGTCTAGTTACGTCCCTGCAAACAAGTCAACTTGTTCCAACTTGTATATTTATTCTCTTCTATCTTTCTTTTAGTTGGCCACGGGAAGAGCGGTGGAATCAGAGCTTACATGGATGATATGCATGACTTAGTAGAAGATACTTTGATGCATATTAAATTAG
>JAXGGA010005015.1:0-60000 GCA_038373865.1 Uloborus plumipes
TTTAGTAGGATTTACATACAGGATGTAGTATCAGTACAATGCTTATTAACTTTCAGGAGAAATAGAGCATTCCTAAATGACAGGAATTTCTATTAGCAACACATGGTCAGAAACGCTCTAACAACGAACATTAAAAAGGAAGAGCACAAGCAAAGTAAGAAATCAAGACAACAATTATTTCCACAGCATAAAGATGAAAAAATAAGAGAATGATTGTCAACCAAGTTAGTAGTAGATGTTCAAAATTATAATAGAGGGTTGAGAGGCAGGACTTGCATTTATAGCGCATTAAAGATTGAACTTGACCGGAAATACAGGTCATGTGGCGGAATTCCCAACAGCTCCCGCTCCCACTTGGCCTACAACATTGTTATTGAGAGTTTTGGATACCAGGGCCATAATTTACCCCCCAGAGGAAGTAATCGAGACAAGATCTAGCCATCGAGTAGGCCAATGTTTTCTAACTTGTTTATGTTCTTTTCTAGTATTGATTATTACTAATACGACGGAAAAGCCTTTCCAACCATGCATTGCTTTCTTATCTTCCTGTACTCTATCGCTCCTGGAAATGTAAACGCTGCACTGATACACCCTGTGTATGTATGTCTTTATAGGTACAGTCTGGATATATTTGCCATGGAATTTATTAGCATCAAGATGATTATATCTGCATGAGAGGAAAAAGGTAAAATTGTGATGCGTTGTATTTCAGTGACTGCATAATTAAAAGGCTAACCCACACCTAAGACAGCAAAATGGCATCCCTGCAAACAAACTCAATGCATGCCTTTCCATCTCACGGGTGGTCAAACAGTATGTTACTTATGGTACTGTTTCAGCTCTATTTACATTCATAAATAGCATGAAAATCCATGGAAAATTTCTTCATTTACTTGCCAAATTTCTTGTAGTGCACAAAAAATATAACATTTCCAAGAATTTTGCCTAAGCCTTCAATTTTTAACAAAAAATTTTGTACATAATGTGGGTCTCCTTTTCTTTTAAAATTACATTGCAATAGTTGACAAACACAATATGGCACAGAAATGTTGGTGCATTTACCTATTTTACAAGGCAAGACAAATCTTACCTAAAAATTAAACAAGAAAGCAATTCTACACTATCAAAATTTGATAAATTACAAAAAAGTCATTCATTCAAAAAATTTTAAAAGCTAGTTATACTTACTTGTCATCTTTCTCATAAATATTTAAGCCCAAAGCATCAACACCTAACCAAAGATCTGTGCCTTTTTTATTTTTGATTTCAAAATAATTTACACCATACATCTCCAAATCCTGCGCAATCTTCAAGTACTCCATCATTGCATCTTCCCTAAACAAAATTTAAATGTAATTAAATTAAATGTATAAAAAACAGCTAATACAAAGTGTAATCACTTCAAAATAGTAATAAACATACCTAGGCATTCCTTTGTGTTCAGCCCACCAATTCATTATTCTTTCTTCCCACTGTTCCTTTGTTAATTTATGCTGATCCATAACTCTAAAAAAATTTCAAGAAATACAATTAATACATATACTATTCATTCTAGTCAAATATTAAAATCAAAGAGTTTACAGTATCATTTATTACTTTTTTATGGCTGAAACAGAAAAACATCTATAAGGAGTTGAAAATTGGCTTTCAATGTAATATGGAACAACTTGCACTTAAAGGCTAACCTTAACCCTCCAGAAGGAAAATTTTGGCCGCACTAGTAATTGGGCAGATATCGAAAACCATCGAAATCTTCAGAATCACGAAAGTCGCCAGGCACGTGCAATGAACAAATCTCATCTGCCTACCCTGGGCATGGTAGGCAAGTTGCAAGAAGTAGGTGAGCGTTGCAAGAATTTTGCAACACTCACCGGGCCTGCACATAACATCCAAATTACAGCGGAGCATCGAAGAGACTACTGGCAGAGAAAGAGCCTTCGAGCAGATCTTCGTCGGCTACGCCAGAGAGGCAGATTCAGGGCTCGCAGTAGACTTTTTCAAAATTTAAAGAAACATTTTGGCAAAATTTTAGGAAAATTTTAGGAGTAATTTACGATTTTGTTTGACTAAAAATGGGTCCCTAACTGTAGTAACCGACAAAATAAACTGAAACTGCATATTATTTATACTAATATATAAAGCTGTAGAGTTTGTTTGTTTGTTTGTTTGTTTGTTTGTTTGAACGCGCTAATCTCAGGAACTACTGGTTCGATTTGAAAAATTCTTTTTTTATTGAATAGTCCATTTATCCAGAAAGACTTTAGGCTATAGTTTGAAAAGATTCGATTAGCGATTCGTTTTTTATTCGAATTCAAGGCAAATTTTCACGTAAATCGCCGAATACTGGGGTTAAAAATTACTTTCACATATTAATGTTATATATCGTTGGAAGCAGAAAAATTTTGTCCGTCCTATGCAGTTTGTTCCGATTCTTTAACTTAAACACAGCACGAGTTATTCAATTTTTAAACTTGCCTTTTGCAAAGCTTCACCCGATTTCTTGCAATACTTGGTTCATTAAAACCATCAATAAAAAATAAACTAATAATTCCACAGTTTTGATTTTTACGCCATTGGATAGAGCGATATTTTTAACCCCAGAATTAATTCGACTTACAGTCGAAGAACCAAGCTTTTATCTCCACTAGAAAAAAAGTTACAAGCGTTTGAACTTTGAGTTCGAAAACCTCTTTTCTAATCAAATTATTAACGTTTTATTGCGTTGCTATGGCGATATCTTTTAAATTCATTGTTGGTGTCCTTTTCTTCATTTCGTTTATTAAAAACATTTTATTTTATGGCGTTTCTAGGCCATCCTATGATGATTATAACAAGGCAAATAATTCCTTTCAGTTCGGTACAATTTCAAAGATTTTAGCCTTTAATATTTAACTGTGACATAATGTAGCAATTTGACATTTGACAACAAACGTGTCTTTTAACTTTCAAAATAGTTTCAATAGTTTTTGTTTCGTACTGCTATTGTTTTCTTATTCTTTTGAGTTTTTTTTCTTATGTAATAAGTAGGTAAGTAGGTTTTAAATGAGTCAAACCTTCTTTTTTTTAATGATTTAAGATAGTTACTAATCTAAGTAAATAATATGATTCGTTATATTTTTGTAACGTTTTTACTACTTTTTATCATTGGTACTAAACACATAATTTAATTGCATAGTATTTTTATATTGGGTAGTGTTTAATTATTCTTTTAACTTTTTTTTCCTTATGTAGCACATATATACGTTGGCTTCAAATGAGTCTATTTTGAAACCTTCCTGGACACTTTAAAGGCGAGCCGCCTTGGCGGCGAGTAGTTTGTTGAAACTTTCCTCGCTACTTTAAAGGCGAGCCACCTTGGCGACGAGTAGTTTTCTCAAACTGCCTTCTTTCTATTAAAGCCCGTGCAACGCCGGGCCACGCAGCTAGTTATTTATAAAAGCATAACTTCCAACCTTTAATCACTTCTGCAAAAAAAAAAGTCAAAACTAAAAAAAAATAATGTTTGAATGTTATATAACTGCTAGTAAGCCAGAAGGCACTTTAACTTGCAGTCATGTTTTCAAAATTTTCACTTTCAAAGATAGGCATATGTGAGTTTTTTTTATTTGATCAGCTTCTACAGACATTAATTCCGTTCAGCAATTACTTCCATAATGTTTAACTACAACAGCTTTCTACAGCAGTTTAAACGCTATTTCACTAGAACCAGAGATAATATTCATTCTTTAAACTCATTAATATTTTTGGAACTTCAACAAATCTGTGAATTGTTATTGCTTTTTTTCTTTCACTTTTTCCAATAACTTTGTTTTCAAGTTTTTTCTTCATTTTTCTTTTTATCTAGTAAAACAGTTCGTGAAGTTTACCCGTGTGGCCTGTTATGTTCAATGTTACGAATCGTAAACCATCTTGCATCACCAAACAATTTTTAGTTAATAATTTTCTTTTTACCCCCCATATTTCCAAATGTAATGTAAAGAACTAATAACAATTGATTTTCCGTTGCCAGACAACTTTAGAAAATCTTAATGTGTAAAATGTTCTGCATATATCATTAAGTTATGACACAGCTTTATAAATTCTATTAGTTGCGCTTAATGCACTTTGATTTCAAAGTTTTAAGATTATCTTAAAAAAAACTACTTGTTGATATTTTTTGTCAGTTCCTTAATTTCCAGAAAAGTTTCCTATGCATGAAGTTCTTCAGACCTACAACAATCTTTTGTTTCGAAACCGGCAGCGTAATATTTAGATATTGTCGAAAGCCCATATATTTGCTTTCCAACTCTGCCTTCTTGCCTCCTATATATATTCAATATATATTCAATATCACAATACATATTGTGATATTTGAAGTAGTGTAAACATTTCTGAATACCAAATTAAGCTGAGGCTATAATTTTACACTGCTTCCTTAAACTCTCAATAAATAAGACGTGATAAGTAAATGCATTTTTAAAAGCAGATAAAGTATGCAAATGGTGAAGAAAAAAATGTTGAGTAAAAATTTGAAAGAACTGTAGGAATAATTAATAATTATAACTGACATAATAGCCCTAATTTTGAATAAAAAATTAAAGTAAGAAAAAGAAATATATATATCTCTATCTCATTGGCTTAGTACAATTCACATATTTTTAGAACATTTGCCTAAGTTTACTAGCTCTGTTGTATACTACGATTCCCGAATTTTAATGCAATACCAAACATCCTTCTCAACATTTTAAATCCATTTAATTTTTCAAAATCTTTTTTGAACCAAAACCAAAGTTTCAAAAAAAAATGATAATACTTTTTTAAAAATGCTCATGGTTTTAACTGATTCAGATGCAACAGGATTCACATTTTTGAATAGGTTGACATGAAATGATGAGCCTACAAGTAATCTAAAAACAAAAGAAAATTAAGCAAGGTGCAAACTAATGGTAAGAATAAAATTATCGCTATCCAAGAGGTGAATTTGCACAGTAAACTAACATGAACGAGTTTTATAGAAGCGGACGCAAACAGATTGCGAAATTCGCAAATAATCGAGCTTAGAAACGTAAGAAACAACTAAACACCGCAAATTTTCACAGGCAGGTTCCGTTTTATTCAGGTAGAATGGTGAAATAGCTGTTTTAAAGATTAAATCGTTCGTTTTTAAGAGGAAGAATTTCAAGTCTGTCCAAACATTAAAAATAGTGCGAAAAATGCGTTTTAATGAAAAATTTTGTAAAATGTCTATCCCACGAAATATCTGGGGGAAAATTTCCTTTTGGCTACAAAATACTTTCAGAAAGGTATTTTAAGTTCCCCTAAAGAGTTCCTGTAAATTTACTAGTTTTTTTTAGGAATGCCCCAAAATTTTAGTACAATTTTAGGAATTTTAGGAGGTCTGAATTTTTTTTAGGAAATTTGGGAATTTTAGGGGGAATGCGAGCCCTGCAGATTTTATTCTGCCTCCAAGGTCGCTTTGGCTAATGCGAAGAGGGGGAAAAGTGCCTGGCACGGGGCGGGGGGGGGGGGGGTTTGCATGCTAAGCATTGCATAGATATGGAGGTCGAAAAGCAGCATCAGTCACTACTGTTCAAATGTACCAAAATGGAAAAAATTCCATTTTTTTTTTCCTTTTTTTTCTATTATTGCTGTGTAAAACTGAACTGTTTTTCCAATCACCACATTAAATGTCATTGAATGAAGTGGTGAGGTTGGTCTGTTTTCTTCCTGGGTAGGCACTGCCTACCTTGCCTACCCAAACGGCACGTCCCTGAAAGTTGCATATTTACATGGTAAAAAAACTTAGAGATAAGAGTTAAAATATTTTTTTAAAAAATACTTAAACCTAAAGTTCACTTTTTTTAATAATTTTCTTTCAATACAAGATTTCATAAACAGTCCTTATTGTTGGAACGCTTCGTCTCTAAAAATTTACCATGTGGCCGTGGCCCTTAAGTAAAAAAGGTTGGAGACCCATGAATCAACGTGTTTCAGCCTTTTTTGTAATTGTATTATAAAAGTTAGTGCATGACTTACTCACAGATTAATCCAAATTCATAAATAGTTGTTTTTATTACACATTTACTTGAGCTTCCTTTCATAGCTGCTTTATGTTCTGCTAGAGTATTCAAACTCAAATTCGTGGCAATACCCTTGCCTATTACTCAACAAAGAGGTAAACAGAGTCAATGTGGAAGGTTAACTCCACCAGAGTGGCGCTAGACTCCAAAATTAAATAATTATTTTGCATCCTAATTTGGTTTACTTTATATTTGTAATAGAACAGTGTTTAAGCTCATCGGTTTTTCTAATGTTTTTGACAACTTGTATTACTTGTCATTTATGTACTCAAAGAGTTAGTGTTAAGATTTAAAATAATGACAAAAATTAGCTATCTTCATTTCAACATTTATTAAAAAATTGGATAATTTTCAATTTCTATAAAGGATAAATAATTTCACTTTAAAATAATTTTAAAATAGAAAACAGTTGAAAAAAAAATATTTAATCATTCTACAGAAATGCAAATGTTCATTCATAACAAATACAGTAACTTTTGCATCCTTTTTTTGTCTTTAGTGTTTTTTCTTTCTTTTTTTTTTACTTTTCTTCTAATTGCTATGCAAGCAAGAAAAGTTATCGGAAGGGCCATCTTTTATTTTTAATAGTAAACATTTAAATCCTAAAAACAAAGTTAATAACTGCAAAAAAAAAACAAATCCAGAACTCAAACGTGATAAATATGCAAAACATAGATAAACCTAACTATTAAATTTACCTTTGAGGTAGTAGTCTGTCATTAGCAAGGCAACCAGGCTTGTGGATTTCAGCATTATAATCACCATGTTTTGCTTGGACGGCATACGAAGCAAGAAGCACAGATGTTTCAGGGGGACAATATATTTCATCACTTAATTTCGCGTTTCTAACTTGGAGATAAAATAGGCGCTAAAAGAAAAAATTTGAATCTAATATTTGCCAAAGTTTATAGTTTAACAGAACTTTTTATGTTTGTCTTAAATACATATTGCAAATGTAATTAGAACATTGGAATTTCACAGTTCATAAATTAAAACAACTGAAAGCAGAACTCATATAGGCAAACATATTCAAGAACACAAGCATTCATACCTTTTCAGTTGTTCCCCCCCCCCCTTTATGTACTGTATGTTCACACCCTCATACCATTTACGTTGCTAGGTCACTTTCTCATAATAGTGACTTACGTCTCTAGGTCACAATAATGAAAAAAGTTGTAATGGGGTTGAGTAAGATATTAATAATAACACGAAGACAAATGACAGGTTGATCCCCTATTACACAGAGGAAATTATTATTTCTGATTTGATACTAATATGAATGCAAATCATAACTGATCAAGTTGTACTTTTGATAAGTATGAATTCTTTTTGTGTATCATTCATTGCTTTACTGTCGCAAAATCTATATACATATTTTAAATAAGTTTCAACTTGAACAATTTTATTTCTGGAATAGGATCCACAAAAAGCATGCACTTGTATTTTTAAATTTAAGCATCTTATTTCTAAGTATTTCCTCAGCCTATTTGATTGTACCATTATTCTGATATAAGACTATCTCAAAGACCATTTTTGGTTTTTAATCTACAATGTAGCCAGCTGAAAAGAATTCTGCTCCTGTGCTCTTAATACTTATACTTATTTTAGCAAGCTTAAAGCGAAAATATACACATCTCATTTACTAACACATTTACACAACAAACCTAAAAAATGATGCTCTACTGTACATGAAAAGATAATAAAAATGAAAATAAAACATTAATGTTAAGAGTAAAATTGAATTTTATGATAAGAAAAATTTACAACATAAAATACAGTGGCAATACATTTCAAAAACTTTTTTAGCATTTTTTTTTCTTTTTTTGTTTATATAAATGATGCATTTAACAACAAAGAAAAAAACTTACCACAGTTATGTCTTGAATTAATTCTTCAGCAACATCTTCAGGATAAAATTTAGCTCGAAATTTGAATTGCAATGGATTCTCTTTCTTAACATCTTGATTCAATACCTATAAAAAAATTAAGACATTATAAAAGTGGCCTACTGATTTAATATGTTTATCATATACAAATGAACGCATTTAGCTATATTGAGTATCGTCAACGGAAAAAAAAAAATTTCGAAAGGTTAAACCGTGGATAAGACCCTGCCAGCAGAGAGCATTTACTGTTCTGTTAAATAAAATAGAAAACTTGAGACCAATCGGGTGTTTTGATATAAAATAAAACTAATCCATGTTCACTACAAAATGGATTTATCCGGCTCAGAAAATTATAAAAATTGCAAGGCAAAAAAGATTTATCAAATGATCCCTAGCAATTATTGTAGTGATCATTTGAAAAGAAATGTCATCGTAGAAACGTCATCACGTATTATAGTGCTCATAGAAAGAATAAAAAATATAGATTAGATTACTTTTTTATTCTTTTAATGTTCATGTTAAACCGGGTGCCTTCATGATTTCCCAGATTTTAATAAATATATTTTGAACTCTTAAATATTTTTTTGTTTTCACTACATATTTGTATTTGCTTACTATACATTATATACATTAAGAGGACACATTTTACAATTAGCATGTAAACTTTAAATTCTTTTACTTGATAAACATTTTTTAACATATGTATATTTATTTAGTTAGTTTTTTTTTTTTTAATTTATACATTTTAAATTTGCTTATGATTGATGGTTGAGACAGTACTAATTTTTAAGCTTTCTTTTTTCATTTTATAATGTGCATACAATGTTTGTAGTAAAAGGTCTTGTATGTCATGCTTTTTCAAAAGCCATACGGACCAAAGTAGTAACTTAAGATTGCCCAATTGATTTCACTGAAAAAAAATTTAAAAAGTAGCTGCTCTTAACAATAAGTGATTCAAATGTCAATTGGACACAGGCTATTAACTAAAAGTTTAAATTTTCAAATCTATCATTAGGCATTTCAAAATGCTCAGATCAACGTAACAAATTTACTGAAGGTATCACATACCACATGCAGCTCATAACAAACAAGATTTCTATACAAGTGCACATGAGCTTCAATCTGAATTACAAGATTGAAACAATAAATGAACAATTACAGTAGAAAAAGTTTGAAACAATGAAACATTTTCAGTGGAATTTTCCCCTTTTATGTAAAATTGCAAGAACATTTTAGGTCATTTATGAAGTTCAAAATAGAAAGTTTTTGAAAAATTAGGAATATTGGAAAATTATGACAACTTCAACCTCTGAATAAAAAACTTTTTGTCAAAAAATTTTAAAAAATTCTTGTATGCATCTTAGACTAACAATTTAAATTCTACAAATCATACCTTCTTATTAAGTTTCAGCCATGTTGTTAATCCTTTACTGTCTGTATACTGAAGGCCAAAAAACCATAATTCTCGTAAACCAATGGTTTTCACAACCTGAAAAATAAATTTCAGAGAAACTATTTAATAAACATCATGTAGCTTAAATAATAACCTACTGCCAACTTTTGGAAATAGGCATCAGTAAAACATTTTTGAGCACACTACAAATTCGATTAAAAATAAGCTCAAATTTAATTTAAACACACACAAATGCAAGTCAAATGGTTAATAAGCTAAAATATTTGACATTTAAATTAATAGATACGATCACAAACATTTTAAGAAAGTTTACAAATAATGAAAAAAAGCCACAAGTATAAACTTTTATATGAGTTACATATGAAATAAACTTCATGGAAAATTTGAAGAAGCAATTAATACCTACCTGATCAAAGAGTTGTTTTCCTGTGGTGTTGGGTTGGATGGCAAACTCCAACTCAGCATCCATTGTGATGACACGAACATTGACCTAAACAAACGAAATTTTATTAATAAATTTTAAATGGAAGAATTACATGGTCATTTTAACAAAAAAATATATTGAAAATAATATATTTAACAGAAAGAATCTTACCGGCTTTGGCATTTTGACAGATCTTCAGTTACCTTTAAAAGAAAATACCTATTAATACATTGTATCAAAAACATTTACAAAAGTAAGAATATTATCTAAATTATGAGATAAAAATATTTTTATAGCACAAATAATGTAAGAAAATAATATATAGTGTGACATATGACAAAGGAAGGTGAGGTGGCGATTGATACTTTGCGAAAAAAAGGAAGAGAGGTCAATAGCTATGGACATCATTTGCGCTCAGCTCATATATCTGGAAGGAACCAAGCCAGATATCCAGTTGCTCAATCCATTTCTAAATATCTTGTCAAATATGTTTGATGTTGATAATTTTTACTCTTTGCAGTAATAGTCAAATCCTGCTGTAGAGAAGACCATTCGAATGAGTGAATTCAAAAAGAACTTTGTAATCCCCAGCCCAAATTATATAGAAATGTCAACATCCATATTTTTGTTACAGACAAATTATTTCGCTCATCCCTTGGGCTTTGCTAATTTTATAAATCCACCATCTGAAATATCTGAATTGTTCACTTTAATACACATATTTAGACATGAAAAAGAAACAATTAGTTTGAACAAAAAATTTGAATTCATCTTTCTGATGAATCAGTAAAAAACATGCATTACCATTCCAAAACAATATTAAGTATTTATAATGAACAGTTTGCCTGCGCTTATTTTAATTTTTTTAACAAGAAAAAAAACAAGATCGCATCTAGAAAATACAGTAGAGATGATGCTTCTTAATTAATTTACAATTTTTAAGAACATTTAAAAATACTTGATTTCCTGCTCAATTCATTTTACTTTCTACAATGAAAATGTTTAAATAATACACTTGAAGGGCCAGGGGGAAAAAAGATGAAAGTCACTTTTTCGTCACTTTTGAGACATTGGCGCTATCTAGGGACTATGAAGGAGTAATATCATCTGGTAGAACAAGTGGGAAAAAAGATGAGAATCGACCAAAATGTGTATGAAAACTGTTAACTACACAAGGAGTTATGAGAAATCAAACTTTGTTCTTTGTTTTTCTCTTAATCGTTGTTGGTCACTTTCATCTTTTTTGCCCCTGGCCCTTCACTTAATATAATTTATTTATCATGGTAACTAATTTTTTATCTATCCTGGAATACATTATGTGCCAGTAGACTTAAGAGTTCATTTTAAACTGGGCTAAAAATTTAAACGAAAGTAAATCTGAACCTGCAAATTTCATTAATATTTTTTACACTATTAAATTTTACTTTTCATACTTCAAAATATTTCCAATAGAAAGTATTTTTTTTGGGGGGGGGGGAAGAAATTTCAAGCCAGTTCTTGTAACAGCATCAAATTTTTAGTTTTAATAAACTTTTCTTGACAAATAATAGGAAGTTAGTACAATACAATTTCACAAGGAAAGAAACTTAATCAAGAAAAAGACTGCCCCTTTTCAACATAATATTTCAAAGAATACTATAACCTCAGAATAAAGACTTTTAGACTTTCAAATCACTGCTTACCAAAAAATAAATCTTAAAATTTAGACTGGGAAACCTTTTGAATATGAATTATTAAAAAATAAAAAATAAATAAAAACTGATAAAACCATCTTTAAAATGTTCTCTTTTTTATTTAGTAAGCATTTTCAACTATCATTTTCAAAAACCTAATTCTTTTCTCTAGGTCAAAAAAATTTTCCTGCCTAATTCTGACCCACTTATCTCCATTTTATAGCCTGCCATTTAAAAACAAAGTAATACAGTAAGCATCCTTTATCAGCAAAAATTATCTCCCACAGCTACAGCTATACACAATGCAATATATTTGTCACTTTTTATCTTTTTATACCTTTAATAGCTTACTTAAAAGTTGAGCTTTAAATCACTGAATGTATTGAAGGTTATCTGAAATATATACAGTGACTTCAATTACTCATTTTTCAGAAAAAGAGTGACCTTTAATGTACAACAAACATTGAAGACAGACAATATTTAAAAAGCATACAGTACTAATAATAAATACTTTTGTTAAGTCTATAACAATGGATGCCAACACAGTTATCATAACCACTAACTTCTTCAAGTGAAGAAAAGGAGGATATGTTCAAAACCCAAACTATTTCATTTAAAAAATAGTTTTATTTTTTTAAACAACTAGAGGATTTTTGCAAACCACTATCTCTTCCATTGAAATCTTTGAGGCTGTGTAACCATCATCTCCTCAAGAAAAGACACGAGCTGAGAATATGTGAGTACCATTCCCAAATATTCACCTGTACCCAAAGATTCGTAATTTGGGGGGGGGGGGGTCATACACCCAGTCTCATCCTCCTAATGTTTTAATTAGTAGAGATATTAGTTGAAATCTCAACAGAAAATTTGGAAAGCGGCTAGCGCAGGTTGTTAATAATTCCTTACTCAGATTTGAATGAAAACGGATCAAGTAGACGACAAGGGGGGAGGGATTGACCTACGGTCAATACCTCTTGCTTCGAGAAAGTGGATTAAGTAAAATGTAATGTACAAAGGGGATTAATTAATATAATGTAATTAATGTGCCACTGCAAACACTCCCTAAGTACACCACTGAAAGTGATGTAAAGCAACCTGCTGCAGACAGCACATCTAGCCACCCCAGAGGGTAGTCATTATTTTAAAAACAAGATTGGGTAAATACCACCATTCGAAAAAGTTTTGACAGATAGTGTTAAAAGTCGGCAACAGCAGCTTACATCCCAAAGCTCACAAGATTTTCAGCTTGAAAATGAATTCCCTTAGTCTCCCAAAACACATGCATAAATATTTTGCAACTTGAAACAAGCAGAAAAAAATTAGAAAAATAAAAATCTATGTACATAATTCACACAAATCCATATATTAAATCTATATATATGATGACTAAGTCGATTAGGAGGCCCCTGCCCCATGCATAGCTCTTACATTTCTTTTAGCTTCTGTTTCTATGTCTCACATGATAAATTAGACTACGACGCATCAGCTGATTGAGTTTCGAACTGAAAAGATTTTAAGAACAAACGGATCCAAGAAAATCTTTTGACGTGGATTGGACATTTTTTCTGAAGACGTTGAAGTTGTGTAATGATATACAGGATAAGGCCTGAAGTACCTTTGCTAAGTGCTTGTAAGGCAGATTTGCAGTCACTGAAAATAATGACACCACTAAGCTGTTGGGAAGGTGCCAAATTGGTGTAAGTCTCGATAGCTATAGAAATGGCAGTCAATTCCCCCGTAATGTTAGATGCAATTTTTCCAGCACCAGCTGAAATTTTTTGTCTCTGACCGTCAGGCAGGATTAATGCTACTTCTGCACCTCCGTTGGTGAAAGTGGAATCAGAAGATCCATCTGTGAAGGCATTTATGTGATTTAGACCAGATAGGGAATCTATAGTTTTCTTTCCCAGTTCCTTAAGTTTATCTGTAGGGTCTTTTTTTGAGCAGGGAAAATCAACTTATTTTAAGCTTTATTATAATAATGTTTTTTTTTTTTTTTTTTTTTTTCTAAACTTGATGCAACATTAATTTCTTGATTGTGAAAAGAAAGTAAATATACAAAAAGCGGAAAATCGCAGACGATTTTCATCCCTGGGAATGACTGGAGCAGCAGTCCAGGTCAAATCTTGCCATTTAAACTGGACAACAGCTAAGATGAAAGATGCAGCCTCCAGTGACAATTTCTCGCTCTCAATTTGGAGGTTTAACGCAAAACCAGAACTCTGCAATTCACTAGGCTCCACTCTCCTTATATAGCCCTGTATGATTTCTCGCTTGTTCACACATTCAAGAGGCAATTGAAAAATGAAGTGCTGCTTCTATTGCTTTGTCATTTTACTTGTAATTAAATAATGCAATAAGGGCACTATATTTGGCATTGGTTTAACTGTTTGACAATGACTAATGCAATTGAAAGACTAGGAAAAATTCTCGCATGTGCAGAAAGGTTCAAAATCTGCTCATGCAAGTACACTTGATTCATTTTCACAAAAAAATCGAGTTAGATACAGCCCTTGTATGTTACCTTTTAAAAGACCGAAATTTTAGAACGTAGATTTGCGCCAGTGATTCATAGAAAGTATTCGGTCTTCGGCTGATGTCTATGGTACATAAATGCCGATATTCACCTGCTGATATGAACATTAGACAAATTCGAGAATATCATAGAAATAAAGAACAAATTTTCTGGAATCTTCAACACTTTTTACAATTCCAATATTTCAGCTGCTTTAATTGTTTGTTTTTTCCCCTGGAAATATGGGTAAGCAATTCTTTAAATGCCTGAGAACAACCCGAAGTTCGCAGCAACCATGTTTTCGAAACAATAACCAGAATCACACCAAAAACTGTTTTTTTAAATAAGATTGCATATGCAGAACTTCACTTTGTGATAAAGAAAAACATCTAACCAGCTGCGAAGTAACATCACTACTACAAAAGCATTTAAAATGTCAGAATGATAAAAGATTTAGGGGGAGATTCTACCCCTATTTCTTGCCTCTTCGGTAGCTCTGATCAGAACTTTTTAAAAAGAAGTCAAATATAAAGAATAGTATTAACACTGCAAGGAAAAAAATATTCAATAAACTAACGAAACACTAATGCTGCATGAATTGCTCAAACAAACATCTTAATAAAATATGATAAAAATAAAACTGTAAGTAGAATAATCCAATCCCCTCATTTGCGCACATTTTAGTTATTTCTGTTGAGGCGCATAGTTTAATATTAATAACAAACATTATCTTCAAAAGTGGAACGTGGTCGTGGAAACTTATGTCAAAAAAACTGTACAAAACAAAATTCACATGGAGGGCGACGTGTTGAAAACATTTGCAATAATTCTTTAAAAATAACAAAGTTATAGCAAGAAAATGTAAAATACAAATACATTTCAATCAAGGGAGCTTTAAATATGAGGAAAAACGCCCATAAACATACAGCGGCGCGAAACCGCAAAGTAAGCCTACCATCTAAGGGCGGCGCTCCACATACCTGAAACTGAGATTTCACCTAAGTGGATGGCAGGTCACTGGTCTCCCACAGGTTACGAAAACACATAATTTTAGAGAATAAACAGTCTAAATAAAGCAGCAAATTTCAGGACATCGATCGAAAAGCTAGTTTAATTTCTCAAATGAAAGATTGAGTCATCAACATCAATATACATCCGGCGAAAATTATGTCACATAACGCAGTAAAAATGAAACATTTAGTAAAAGTCAGTAATGTAAACAATACTTAACTTAATTATAGCAAAAATATTGAATAATAAACAGTTTTAAACTTACCATTAACAAGAAAATAACACAACACACAAGTTTTTCGTGGACGAAACCGCCACACGCTACACAAAATGGCCGTTTATAAATCCGTCCAACAGCGAAGTATCAAAGCAAGATTCGTTGTGATGCCAAAAGCGAAACTGTAAAAACGCACTTCACAAGCCTTACTTGTCAAAAAATTCTCCAAGTTAATTTAAAGCAACGTTTACACCACATATTCCTCAAAATAACGCTTTCAACATACAGTAATTTTTTTCCTCGCATAAGTCATTGGTCAGGGCAAATTTTCAAGAGGTTAGGAAATTTGTGTCCTTCTCTCACCTGTGTGGGCGTTCACTTTGTAAAAGCGTTTAAAAAATTTCAATAAAAGAGAAACCAAGACTTAATCTCTCAATTTTAAATTTATTCTACAGATAAACTTGTTTTAAATCTGTTTTTTAAATCAGCGTTCACGTAGAGTTTTATATGACAACTCCGCGCGAAAGTGCTCGCATTTACGCGTTTTAGATTATCAGATACTTCCGATTTCGATCACAAAGCATAACATATCTCCAGTACTATAGTTGGGGCGGAAGGGGGGGGGGACATTCATTAGGAATTTTTTCATTTGTGAAAAAGCGTACATGATGAATGCAAATTGCACATGAAGAATGCGGCCACTTTCATGTAAATACATTAATTTTTCAAATAGCGGACTTGGGAGACAGGAGGTTGTCGTCCCCCGAAATTTTTGTTAAAAATTGTAAAAATAATGCAAACATGAGTAAATTGGTTTCAAATCGCCATTTTCTTTCGGTTGCGCTCCCCCCCCCCCTCCTCCCATCAAGGTGAGTTTCCCAAAATATTTTTTTTAAATATACATCTCTGCGTGACCCTGTAGTCACAAAAGAAAATAAAAAAATAAACGTTGGCTGTTTTCCAAGAAAAAACCCAGGAAAATTATTTGAGATTAAAAATTAAACACTTTTTAGATCGCTAAAGTCATTTCAAATTTTTTCAAGAGAGCGCGATTACCTTTTTCATTTCCCCTTCTTTTTTTACTGAACCCCCTTTTTCCCTGTAACCCCCCCTTTTCCCCCTTTGTAAACTATTTTCGGCTGAAAATAGTTTACAAAAAACAAAATCCCACACCCCTGGAAACTTTAGCCCCTCCCCCCCCTTCTTCCCTTAACCAATATCATTATAGAACATATACAATTTCGTTTTTAGAGCTTTGTTTGAGCTAAATTTACAGGGGAAGATAAGGATTAAAATTAGTCGTAGCTATTCACTGCGTGGCGACTAAATGTAAGGAAGTAAACTCCAAAAGTATTGCTATGATAAAACGTCTGGGGACCAATCTCCCCACATGTTTACTCAAAGATAGCCATAGCCTACAATTGCGTTTGTAAAATACATATTTCAAAATCCCCCTTCTCCTAAAACACACACAAAATCACAAAAGATCGAATAAAGTTATAATTTGTAAAACTAAAACTTGGAAAAAAAAATTAACAGATGAAATAAAAAGCGGAAACAGAACATTTCAATTCGTAATAAGAAGAATCAGCGAAAAGCAGTCACATTTCTGCTGCTCGCGCGATCTTGCTGATCATACTGACTGCGAAATCAAGTGTTCCGTTTCCGCTTCCAGTTTATCTGCCAAAAGATCGCCAAATACCTGCCATTTTCGCACAAAACTTTCCCTTTGACCCCTCCTGAACCAGGAACTAGATCCACCTATTCGTACTTTCATATGTGTAAAACTTATCTGGTCCACAACTTTGACATTCTTAAATTTAGGAGGCAAGTAGAAAGTTTTTTTTTTTTATCTTACTGTTGATGTGATGATTTCCTGGACTGTATTGAACTTATTTTTAATAAATAATCATTTGATAGCAAATTAGTTTAAAAAATTTAAGTACTGCATCAAACTAATTAGGCATTGAATTTATTTAAACTCAACTAAGATTAAATCAAATTTTATCAATTAATTTGCCATAAACGATTTTTAAAAATTTCAGACTAATTGATTACATGATAAGTATTTTAATGCTGTATCATAAACTTATGAAACTTTGATCATTGAAGTATTTTGATTTTTAATTGACTAAAAATTCATTCTTTTTGTAGTAATGTATATTTAATCATTCCATTTCTAATCCTATTTTAAACCAAATATTTTACGTTTAAATATAAAATTCTCCTATTAAAATAATCATTCATAGTAAAAAATGTAAAATTTATCTGCATATCAAACAAACAAAATTTAAAGCTTTAAAAGATTGAATTTTCTACCATCAAAATATTCTCCCCTAATTTATATTGATAATTATTTTCCACTGTTAAGCATTATAATCATTACTTAAAATTTTTAACTTAATAAAAATCTTAATTTTTTTTGTACCTATCTTCCTTTTTTTTTTTTTTTTTTTTTTTTTTTTTTTTTTTTTTGAATTTCCATTTATCATTTAAATATTTTCATTCAGTGAAAATTTGAAACATAGAAAAAAATCATTTAAATTTTTTACTCTGTCATTATATTCAAACTAGCTTAATACCCGGCGTTGCCCGGGTGCTTATTAATACAACATAGCATTCAGGGAAAAAAAGTTTGAAAGAGTTCTATTCATATGAGTATTAAATAATTTGCATCAATCTGTCTGTTAGGTACAAACTTTGAAGAAAACTAAAATATTACAGAAAGTTAAACGTTTACAGAAAAATAGTCTTATCAAAGGGTGAAAATCTATATATATAAAGATGACGGTGTTCGTTTGTCGTTTGTTTGTACGTTTGTAACCGCTGTCCAGAAGCCCCCACAGCACCTACAGACCTGAAACTTGGCTCAAAAATTCGAACGTACCCCGCCCTCGTGCACCTCGAAGCCCAAATTTTTAATTTCGAATTAGTTATTTTTAAATTAATTAATCAGTCTCATTTTTGGTGTATCCGCCATAATTGAGGGGGGAAAACCTTCCCCCACCCCAAAACATTATATATCGTTGGAAAGGGTTTTTTTTCTGAAAAAGAAAAGTTTTAGCACGTTTCTGTCCGTTAATTAGGACAGGAGATATTAATTAATCAAATTTAGTCAATTTTCAAGGCCTAACTCTAAGCAGAACTGAAACAATTTTCCTGATCAGCTGCTCTTTTGTCCCTGAAGTTACTTTGTGGTTTAAATTTGCGTATAGATTGAATTATAGTATTGAAGTATTCAATTGATAGTATTGAAATTGAAAGTTTATTCAATTTGATTAATTAATATCTCCTGTTACTTACTTAACTTTCTGTCTCTTATATTTATTTGGCGAATTGATTTAAACTTTAACATGACTTTAAGGGGAATTTAAAAGGTTGTGGAGCGCATTTGAACTAAAGGATATAATATTTTTTCTTCAGAGGAGGTTAAAGTGAATTTAAATTTATTAAGTTGACTTCCTCAAAATTCGGGGTTCCCGAAAATGTCACAATGGAACTATCATTGTTAAAAATTTAGGGATGTCTATTCAGTTCCTCTTCGCATTTGGCGTCGTAAAGTTTGGCGACAATCAGGAAATTTACCAAACCTCCCAGCCAGTGAAACACTATAGTCCGAGAGCCAGTAACAGATATATATGACCAAGTTCCTCTCAAGTGATAATTAGTAAAACGCAGCAGAAAATCGAACTATGAAGCCTCGTGAATGTCAGCTGAGGCTCGGTGGGGGGGATAAGCAGTTGGAACCTCCCACGCTTGATGAAAAAAAAAAAAAATTCAGTCATTTCCTCTCGCCTAAAAATTTACCAGATGATAGCTTATATGTAACTATTGATAAATATATACGTCAGCTGGCTGTATCTCGGTGGAAAAATTGTCAGCTGATACTTTGAAGGTCGTTACGTAGAAGTTAGCTAGAAGCATTTACTGACTAAAAAAAACCTTGAAAATGCTTCTGGTATTTTGAAGGCTGATTCTTATGTAAAATGACCCCCTGAATCCGAATATGACCCCCGTTTTCCCCCATCACGTCCCAATTTTTTTTTAAAACGCCCCCCTTTTTTTTTCATTTTTCCTTAGTTTCAGGGCTACATGTATTATATTTTTTTTGGAGGGGAAAGGAGCCTTATATTCACCAATAATTTTTTTTGAAGGTCAAGAGAGACTCAAAGTTTAAAATCATGAGCATCGAGAAAAAAATCGGGGAATTTGGGGGGGGGGGGGGCGTGGCCCCCCAAAATATTTGAAAAATCACCAAAAACGATCTTTTTATTCTAGTTTTTTTAAAAAGACCTTTAAAACATTTTTTTCGGTGCAGAACCAGAGTAGGATCCGTTCCTATGGCTCCTGGGTCAGAAAAAATTTTCACGCTGTAAAATTAAAAAAAAAAAATAAAATAATGCTTTAAAAATCGCACTTTGCACTCGAGTTTTAAAGCAGGTCTTCAGCCAAAAAAAACAAAATTGTGGCTGATTCTTATGTCAAATGACCCCCTATTTCCAAATATGACCTCAGTTTCCCCCTCCTTCCCCTCTTTCCAGAGAGCCCCCCCCCCCCAATTCAGAGACATTTTACTAATTCGGAGGGGAAAAGTACATTACGTAACCCGTTAACATAATTCTAAAAGGCAACAGAGGTTCAAAGTTCAAAATCATGTACATGTGTACCAAAAATATAAACTAGGGCGGTATACCTCCCCCCTCCCCCCCCCCCAAAAAAAAAAGAAAAGAAAATTCAATACTCTGATTTTTCACAAAAAAAAAAAAAAAGGAAAGGTTTAAAACGTCTCTTAGAAAAACAAGAAAAGAAGATTTTTTTTTTTTGGGGGGGGGGGGGGTACACCGCCATAGTTTATATTTTTGGTACACATGTACATGATTTTGAACTTTGAACCTCTGTTGCCTTTTAGAATTATGTTAACGGGTTACGTAATGTACTTTTCCCCTCCGAATTAGTAAAATGACTCTGAATTGGGGGGGGGGGGACTGTCTGGAAAGAGGGGGTGGAGGGGGGAAACTGAGGTCATATTTGGAAATAGGGGGTCATTTGACATAAGAATCAGCCACAATTTTGTTTTTTTTTGGCTGAAGACCTGCTTTAAAACTCGAGTGCAAAGTGCGATTTTTAAAGCATTATTTTATTTTTTTTTTTTAATTTTACAGCGTGAAAATTTTTTCTGACCCAGGAGCCATAGGAACGGATCCTATACTCTGGTTCTGCACCGAAAAAAATGTTTTAAAGGTCTTTTTGAAAAAACTAGAATAAAAAGATCGTTTTTGGTGATTTTTCAAATATTTTGGGGGGCCACGCCCCCCCTCCCAAGTTCCCCGATTTTTTTCTCGGTGCTCATGATTTTAAACTTTGAGTCTCTCTTGACATTCAAAAAAATTTATTGGTGAATATAAGGCTCCTTTCCCCTCCAAAAAAAATATAATAGCCCTGAAACTAAGGAAAAATGAAAAAAAAAAAGGGGGCGTTTTAAAAAAAATTGGGACGTGATGGGGGAAAACGGGGGTCATATTCGGATTCAGGGGGTCATTTTACATAAGAATCAGCCTTCAAAATACCAGAAGCATTTTCAAGGTTTTTTTTGTCGAACAGTGTAGTCAGTAAATGCTTCTAGCTAACTTCTACGTAACGACCTTCAAAGTATCAGCTGACAATTTTTCCACCGAGATACAGCCAGCTGACGTATATATTTATCAATAGTTACATATAAGCTATCATCTGGTAAATTTTTAGGCGAGAGGAAATGACTGATTTTTTTTTTTTTTTTCTTCAAGCGTGGGAGGTTCCAACTACTCATCCCCCCCACTGTGCCGCAGCTGACGGCTTTATGATACTGTTGTCTGATGCGTATGGCCAATTATCTATCGAGAGGAAATAATTAACCAAATTTTCACCTGGCTCTCGGACTACTACTTTCTCCAACTCAAAGAAAAATAAAACGGTCTGGGAAGGAACAGTAGTTGTTTGCAGTTTAAAGCGTATTTTATTGCATGTTTAAAACATGTATTTAATGCTGCCATCACTAAATTTTTAATAATAATAGTTCCATTCTGACATTTTCTGTAACACCGCTGTTCAGTTAACCGGGAAATTTTCCAAACTTCCCGGCCAGTGAAATCTTGATTATTTGAGGGTCACTGTTAGATTGTAATCACTTCAAAGAGATGGTACGAAAGACATTATATTTCTTTCCTTTTAATGTTCACATTAAAATCATGGAAGAATGGTTGTGGCTGATCTACCTGATACAATCGGTTCCCTATGTTAATAAATTTAGATTTGGCGACCAATTTTACATTGAAATTACGGTTAAATCGGTGAATTATATTAAATTTCAAGGGCAATATTGCTGTGGTCGTTGAGAGTTTTCGAAAATCTTGGCTCTACAGTTGTGTCAAAAGTTCCATTGAAACGTAAAAATTTCGCTAAAAATAAATAAGTTAGTCACACACACACACACACACACACACACACACACACACGAAAAGAAGAAAAGTCTTAAGAGTGAGTTAAACTTTATTTAGTTAACTTCCTTTACATTTATTGCACGGGCATCGCCGTGCGGGTACTGCTAGTTAAAGATAAATGTTGTCTGTGCTTTGCCGCGTCTACTGGCATGATATATATGCACGTGTAAGTGAAAAAATTGCATCAATTTCACCCGCCAAATTTAAAATATTAACTTTTCTCTATTAATTGTTCCCACCTACAAAGTAAAAATTATTATAACTCAGAAATAAATCTATTTCTCGTTCTGAAGGCTTATCTCCATTACAGACGCAACTGTCGTCGCATTGCAAATTTGAAATTCAAATCCGTGGTTCTTTTTATAAAGTCCACATGAGACTTATGATTGTTTTTTACTTATTTCAATGCTAAAAGGAAATAGGTGAGCCTTAAATTGAAAATTCATTACTTTAATCATAATCATTGTTGGAAAATACTCATATTTAAAAATCTTAAATTTCATCAATTTGAATGCTAAAAGGCCTATCTCGATTACAATATAAATAGGCTAGATTCCAATAAAAGGGTCATTTTTTGACAAAAAATTTAAATTTGAGCTTTTTAGATTTTTTAAAATTTCAAGACCCCGCCTATGAGAATTCTAGGGCATCAAGGAACCTCTGTGTCAAGTTTGATGAAAATCTGACGCAAACTGTGGATTTGTATAGAGAACAAGTATATATATATACATACACTCATTTTTATAGATATAGATGAGTGTGTTACGTTGTAACTTTAGACTTATTTCATTTTTTCAGCTAAAAAATTAATGATATGTTTCTACTGTAAAATTAAAAGTAAAATTGCAATTGAAGTGAGCAGTATTGGATACCTCCCCCCCCCCCCTCCCTCGCAACATTATACTAAACCACAATACACTATCATAAGATTGTAAGCAGATTTTAAGATTTTGTATGAAATATAAGAAAGTGGTTATTGATTTGGTGCTTCAAAATTCCAGTATTTTCACTACATGACAGCTTTAAAAAAATCCAGTATCATATTACAAAAAAGTTTGGCTACTGTGATATCAGAACAAAAAATAAAGTAATCTACATGTCATTTCGTAGAGCATTTTATTAACTAAATTAATACTTGTTTTTTTATTCGTACCTACTAATGAAATGTTTGAAAATGACCCAAAATATTAAATAAGAATTAAAGAAAACAATCGATTTTTTATTTTGCGAAAAAACGAATTCTATTCTGACAGCCTCAAACGTAGTCCCTTGAGATTGTGCTCAGTTAACTTGTAATGTACTATAATTATACTGACATAATTACGATCCTTATAAGTTGTTAAAACAAATATTTTTTCCAATTTCAAAAAATATAAAAGCAAGTGCAGTTTAAAGGACTATTTATCGAGCTAATTTCTATGTCCTATTACCTGTCAATTCACTTCTTAATTGCAGGCAAAATAATGAAAAATATGAATTATAAAGTTAATTTTGTTAATAAAGCTAAAAGACTAATTTCAAAGCTGAAGTTAAGAAAACATAGATTTGGAAATTTCGTGCATCTGATATTTTTCAAATAACACAGGTTTGCGAAGCTTTCTCTGATTCAGGTCGAGTCATCAGTTTAAAAATGCTTTTAAATGATTTTTTCCACTATATACACGTTCAAAATTGTTATTAAAATCGAGCATACAAACTAAAAGCATTTAGAGCCGATTGAAAGTAAAGAAACGTTATTCTCTCTCTTTTTGGCTAGATTCTCTCTCTATACGTTATACGTTTCTATTATAACGAAAGTGAATAGATTTTTCTTTTCTTTTTTAAATTATTTTAATTAAAGAGAAGTAACAGTTAAATATGTTTTAAAATTCAACAAGTTTCCCCTCAAAGAAAGTTCAAATCGAAAGAATTTCAAAATGCTTTTTAAAATCCAAACACTATTTGTTCAAGCTTGGACATTTTTACATTTTATCGATTACTATTAATTAAATGGAGATATTAATTACTTCCCTCATTTTATAGTACCTAATTCAAACCTTTTCTTCCCTAACCTTTTCTTCCCAATTTCAGTTTTTTTCGCCTCACAATATTATTTATTATCTATTTCTACACTTCGAATCGAATAATGCGTTCAGAATAGTTAAATTTTGAGACATTTACGTTTAAGCTAGAATAATTCACAACAATACAGTAGAACATAGATTTTCCGGAAAAAAAGTTGCTTTTTAAGACAACACCTATCGCTACTTTTCCTTGTTATAACGACTCGAAAATAATAGTTTCAGTTTTTTCGCATCACCGAAAATGTCTGTAAAACTTTCTTTCCCGTCTTTCTTCGCGGCGTGGCACGTATGGCACTGCAGAGGAATTTCACTCTTTACCCATATGCTGTTTCTACACGTTGAATCGAAAAATTAATGGTTTCAGCACAGTGAAATTATGAAACACTTACATTTAAACTGTAATTCACAACAATATAGTAGACTCTCGATTACCCTAAACTATTTAAACCGAATTCAGTTTTGTTGAACTTCAGAAGTAAGAAACCAATATCATTTCACTCTCATGAAGACAAAAATTGTCAATGTAGGATCTAGGGAAGCACCGAATACCATATTTTGTTAAATATGAAACTTCCTGAAAATTCGGTTGAAGTTTTAACCGCGTTTCTGCCGAGTAACGAATAGTGGGTTTCTCTTTTTTAAACAAATACATTGTATTTGCATTTTTATTTCATGCCTATTTAAAATTTTTATGAAGTCTTTTTGAAATGAATGTCTTAAATTTATCTACATTAAGTATAATTATTAATTTTAAATAAATAAAAAACAAAAATCATGCCTAACTAAAATAGTATAGTTAATGGCTAATCACTTTTTACGTATTTGGGAAATGATGATTGCTCTTTTATAGGTGCATACTTTATTTTTAAGAAAATGCAGTTAAATTATTCAACGGTGAACATTTAATGTTATGATTTTTTTTTCTTTCTTTATTTCTTTCTTTCGTTAAAAAAACGCGCAAAAAAAGTTTTAAATGACTAAATTTGTGTTGAAGAAAATGTTTCGTTATTTAAAATTTATAATGCCTTGAAGAAATGGAGAAGAATTGCAGACAATGCAAAAAAAATTGGAACCTTAGGAGAGGTCTTCATTCTGCAGAGGCTTCATTAATGCCTCTACAGAATTAGCATGCAAACTATGCAAACATTGTTGATATTAGATTAAGTAAAAAGAAAAGAAAATTGAAAAGCAAAACATTAATAAATACACAAATAAAATAAATTAAAATGTTCAAAAAAAGGTTACTAATAGAAGCAGGTAGCAGGGAAATACTTTTTTAAAAAAGGTATTCATTTATTTTAATACCAACTGGCATGGTTATTTTTTCACAAATAATTTTTATTGGTTCATACTCTTCCTTCTTTCCCTCTGCCCCTCCCCCCTCCCTTTCTTCATTGTCGTTTACCTTTGCTTCCAAAGAATGGGATGTCGTCTCGTCCTTGGGTACTCAGCTAAGCGGAGGAGAACTTAAAAACAATAAAATATAGATGAAAGCAACTTTTTAAATTAAACATTTAGGTACCGTTTAATAATAAACCGATTTTATACTGAACATTTGAACTAAAATTTTAGATGAAGTGGAAAGAAGAATTGAGTAAGTGATGCTCAATAAACCTCTGAGTCCACAACTCAAAAAAAACGTAAATTAAAATCACTTAGTCTTTTCCCCAATTTCATACGAAACATCTGCTGTTAAATGTAATTTTAAATAAAGAGAGCACTGACTGACTTAGCGATGCTCGATTGATTTCCGACTCCTCAACTCAAAAAATCATAGATGAAAATCTTTTGATTATAGATCAATTTTATACTAAACCTCTGCAGTTAGATTTCATTTCAAACAAAGTGTTAAAATAACCTATAGTTTATAAAATAAATCATCACAAAATGTGACTATAGGTATTTAACAGCTTCTAAATCATACCTATATTTTAAGTACAATCGATGATACGAGATAGTGTGAGTGAGAAACGCTCGATCAATTTCGGAGTCCTCAACTTAGAAAAATTATAAATGTAAAATTGTCAATTATAGATTAATTTTATGCTACACATCTGCAGTTAGATTTATTTCAAACAAATTGATCAAATAACTTATTGTTTAAAATCAATTTTCACAAAAATTTACTATGAGTATTTAACAACTTTGAAATCACACCTATATTTTAAGTACAATCGATGATACACGACAGTGTGAGTGATTGATACTCGATCATTTTCGAAGCTCTCAACTCAGGAAAATAACAAATAAAAATCGTTTAATGATCAACCAATTTCATATAAAATACCAGCAGTTTAATTTCTATTTCCACAAGGTAGGAACGACAATATGAGGGAACGACAGGGGTGCCCATCCCCCCCAAGCTCAATGGCGCAAATTCCCCCCAAAATTTTTTACAACCCTCTTTTAATTTTTATTTTTACCCCTCTTTTTTTATTTTATTTATTTTTTTAATATTATTTATTTATTTTTTTAAATATTATTTATTTATTTTTTTAAATATTATTTATTTATTTATTTAAATTATAACTATTTTTTTTATATTAATTTTTTAAAAGTACTAATTATGCGCAAGATATAATCGCTTTTTTCCCCTTCCAGACACTCCAAGCACATACAACATATACAAAAACAATAAATAAATAAATAAATAAAAAATAATAATAAAGAAATAATTTAAATTAAAAACTTAATAAAATAATTAAATTTAAAAAATCAGTTTATTTAAAATAAATAAATAAATAAAATTAAAAAAATCCCCCCCAAAAATTTTGATGGCGCAACTTGCGCCATAATCCCCCCCTGTGGGCACCCCTGGGGCTCGATTAATTTCAGTTATTCACTCAAAAATAGTTTTAAAAATAATTATTTAATCAATATATAAATAAATAAAATAAAATCGTTTACTAATATACCAATTTCATGCTACACAGCAGCGAATGAATTTCATTTTAAATGAAGTGGAAAAATTACTCTATAGTTTAAAAAAAGTCTCACAAAACTTTACTATATTAATTAGCTACTTTTAATTCGCACTAATAACCTTTCTTATAAGTACAATCGATGATACGCGACAGTGCAAGTGGCCGATGCCCAATCAATTTCGGAGCTCAGAGAAAGCCACAAATGAAAATTCAATGAAGTTTCGTGATCGCTTCAGTCATTCCATGGCACGTTTCTACCGGAATGATAATTATTTTATTTCCTCCTAAACATAAAACTCTTTGCAGTGTTTTCATCCCCGACCTCCACCCGCCGCGGCTAATATCTGTGTCATCCTCTGCTCTCGACACGAATAGTGGAAGAGGAAAGGCCGGCATTATCCTCCGCATGATATCATTGGAAATTCTGCTTTGCGGAAAAGAACCACGCGGATTTTTCACATCGGAATTTCACCTAACGCTATCTAGTACCAACTTTTTAAACTTTCTTCTGAATCTCACACAGTGTTCTCCTCAAGGGCGGATCCAGAATTTTTTCAAGGGAGGGGCGATTGATTTTTTAAACTTAAATGTTGCTATGCATACTGGTTTGCAAATATTGAATACAAAGGAAAAATTATTCGGACTTCAATTCCAAAACATTTCAGGGGGAGAACCTCAAACCTTCCGTCCTCAACTTCAATAAAACTCGTCTGGAATTGGATTTTTAGAACTTCAATGTCGAAAAATTACTGAGAAGGAGTCCCTCAAGGGAGGGGCGATCGCCCCCATCGCCCCTCCCTTGTATCCGCGCCTGGTACTCCTGCTTATCCGCGGAATCGGGTGGCACGCGTATCACGAATAACGAAAATCGCGAGTAATCCGAAAAAAGCATAAAATAAGGGGTTAATAAGATAAAAAATGTCTTATGCTTAAAAATAATTGTATTACACTTAAAACGTGATAGTATTTTCTTGTCTATTAATTTTACTAGTTCCGCAGATCCTTTATTAATTTGAAAATTACCCTATCGTTTTCCAGTGCCTTGACGGTCCAATTCATGAATCATGCAATCTAACATCATGGTGCCCACATGTTTAGTTACGATCATCGCTCGCAATGCTTCGGGCAGATTCAAAATTTTCCGATTTGCTACTATGTTCCTGCTGGCTGTTTCTTATTATATCCTGCTTCCATTTAAAAAAACACGAACCCCTTACATTACGAAGGATTAAATCACACTAAATACTTTCTCTTTTCACTATTACACAAATTATCTAACCGCTATTCTTACTGTATCCAACTTCCATTTAAAAAAACAAAAACTCCCCTTCCCTTTACAAGGAATTAGATCCCGCTAAACTTTTACTAGCAGAAGTTGATTCTTAAATCCGTGTTTTCATCACTTTTAAATTCTTTGCTACATATTTGATTTTTAACCATTCAAATACATAATATTTTGTATGCTTTTGGAAGACTTTTTGCGATTTTCGTTCAATTGTGCTTCATTCACAATGACAATTTTTGAAGAACAGTTTCTAGCAACTTTAAGCTGGTAGAGCATCATACTGAAAATTTTCCGAATACAATTAGAAAAACTTTGTCTTCTTCAGTATTTTTATTCCGTCAATCCATTTATTTTCAATATTTGTTTACGTATGCAAATCTGAAAAATCCAGATTTTTCATACGTGTAATGTCTAGTGGATCTGTATTTACTTATTCTGCTATACTACATGGATGACATACTTAAAGATAACGCGCGTTAAACTGTATAATACTCGTCTACTTTTCTTTCTACTCCAATGGGCTTAATTGTCTGTCTTTTCATTTTTTCTACATTATCATTTATCCATTTACTTGTTTACTTTCTTAATTATTCTCAACTACATAGCTAGAATTATTTCTCTACAAGAGACATTTTTTAGTGGATAGGGGCTCTTATCAGTGAATATTACGCAAGCCTACGCGTCCGATTAATACTGTTTTTTCAGAAACTTCGCTAATTCACTTCTTAAAAAAATATTTATAATCATCCCACACTGGTTAGTTAAAGAAAAAAAAACTGCTAATTTTCTTCAAAAGCATATAGCAAAATTCTTACAAAAATACATTTAAAATTTTAAAACTCTTTACCTGTTTTAATAAGCTTTGTAGTTCATGTAATGCCTTCCAGCTTAAAATTTATGAGGAAATTATTTTTACAGCTTATCAAAAGATTGCCGTTTTCACTCGAAATTATTTTTCGCTTTTTGAGAACTAACTTGTTGCACCGATGAGGAGTTATGCATCGCAATAATCAATAAACACCGATTGCGAAAAATAATAGTATTTACAAACTGATAATTTAGCAGATAAGGAAAATAAAATTTATGAGTAACTTTCAAAAACAGAATTTATTATCTATCTTTTGGTAACAGCAGACAATCACGATAAAATAAAAACTAAAAAAAAAAACTGATAATACAAATCAGTACACAAAAATGTCCGGATTCAAACAGAAACTACACTTGGTTGAAAAAATGCATTTAAAAATGCACGCAAGAACGTTAAAGAAAAGTTATTTAATTTTCTAAATGATTAAAAATTTTTCAAATTTATTTTAAAATTTCAAATACTGTTACGAAAAAAGCTCTTTTAGTTACAAGTTTGTTTTTATTTTTAAATTTCCCACATATCAGACATAAGTTCATTTTCAATGCAACATGTTATACATTCGCAGTTCTAGAGGTAGGATAGGCCTTCTTGCGGTCATTTAACCTTTTGGAACCGGGCTGTTTTTTAGAAATTTTTCTTTCGACCCAGGTAGTACGACAGTTGAACCACAGATTTCCTTTCCATTGAAAAGAGAAGGTATAAACTGTCGTACCAGACGTATGAAACCTTGAAAAAAATCCCTGGCTCCAAAGGGTATGAGTGAAAATCTCAACCCCGTCCTCTAAAAAAAAAAATAGTTACGGTACAGCATGTGTACCGCCCGGCTCCTAAAGGTTAAGAAATTGGTCAAAAAGGTAAAACATTTCAATTTTACTCGGACAAGGCAGATGTCTCACTGGATACGAGTAAATGCGGGGGGGGGGGGCTTGTTTTACCTCTTTCAGCAGTCACTGGTCAAAATTTACCTCATCTCCTATACACTGTAAAAAATTGAAGTAATTGTTGTTTTGGCAGTATAATTCATCTAATTTTATAGTTATATACTGTAAAAATTGCTAGTTTTACAGTAATAAACTGTGCCATTTCTACTCTTACAGTAAAAAACTAAAATTGCTAATTTTACAGTAATGAACTGAAAAATTGCTAATTAAACAGTTTATTACCGTGCATTTTACAGTTTTAAACTAGAACCTCTGCTGCCAGTACTATACTGTTGTTTTTACAACATAGTACAGCTAAATTTTACTGTAATAAACTGTAAAATTTCTAACTGTACATCAGTAAGAAACTGTAAAATTGCTAGTTTTACAGTTTACTGGGCATTTTACACTTTTAAATTTTAGCCTCGACTGTGCCAGTATTATACTGTAAAAACAACAGCTAATTTTTTGCAGTGTAGTTTATTTGAATAGCGAATACAGTAGCCATCGCTGATATAAATCACGTCGGTTCAAAACAATTTTGATTCAATAAAGTGTCTGATTCAGTAAACGGCTACTTCAATAAAGCTTGATTTCGTTCTGTTTTTGATGATTTGACTCATTAAAGCGGAAGATTCAATAAACTACTGATTCAACAAACCGGCCTCCACTGTTACTTTTTTTTTCAGTGTGTGGAAATACTCCTTGATATTTTGACATTGCTTAAAAGAGTGAAATTAATTTTGGAGGATTGAACTTCACGAAAACAGAATCATAAACCATAATAACGATAAAATATTTTTTTTTTTTTTTTCAGTATGAAATGGAACATGGGAGGGAAGGAAAAGATGTATATTATTTTTATTTCTTAACTGTTGTTATGTTTCACATTTTGAATTAAAAAAAAAATAAAACACATTCAAATGTACTGTTTCAAAAATTGTAATTTATTTTTCTCCATTTTACGTGATGATAAATTCTTTAAAGTTCAACGCTTAAAATGACGCTTGACTAATTTTTCAAGGAGTACTTCCTATTTTCAGAACGTGAAATTCGCGTGTAGGGTAGTTCTAAATATTTTAGTTTGTGTGTATGTAATTTTATGTTTTATACAGGTGTGAGAAAGTAATGGAAATATCTACATAATAATAATAATAATAATAATAATAATAATAATAATAATAATAATAATAATAATAATAATAATGATGATGATGATGATGATGATGATGATGATAATAATAATAAATATTTCTTTTTCTAATAATAATAACAATGTTAATGATGATAATAATAATAACAATAATCATAATAATAAAAATATAAAAATAATAATAATGAATAATAATAATAATTATTAATAATAATAATAATAATAATTAATAATAATAATAATAATAATAATAATAATAATAATAATAATAATAATAATAATAATAATAATAATAATAATAATAATAATACTGCTGTTTACTTTCCCAGGGCATATCTAATGAAAGCACTTGCTCTTTGCAAGCTTCAAAATAATATTGGTAGTTTTAACTCAAAATGTATGCCTAAAAATTGCTCTTTAAAAAATTTAACTATTAAAACTTGTTAAAATATGTATTTTTAAGAAGTGTTTTCCAATAATGAAAAGTTTGAGAAATGAATCACAATTAATCGTTCTCAAAGCAACGATTTTTTTATTTCGGTCACTGATCCATAGAATTATCCGAAAAAATTTATTTATTTAAATATGTTTGTGATCGTCTGTTAGCTATTTTCCGAGATAGTTCCTTTCGCCGTAACCGCCGCATCAGATTTTGCAACATGAGTGGGAAGCACTCGCACGTAATGTTGCGACAGCCGCAAAGCCATGCTTCACTCAAACTCTTCATGTGGCCTTGCTTTATTCCTAGTTACCGTGAGCCGTCTGTTCATTCTTTTTTATACTTTTTGAGTTATTTATAAGTCATAAGAGGATTTAAGAGGCTGTTTTCTGAACACTCGTCCAGTAGAGAATTAGCTTACGCTACCGCGGAGGGGGTGGGAGATTTTTTTCGCTTTAATTTTGAATGTCAATATTTATTTAACACAGAAACAAAGCGGAAGTTCAAAGCAGTTAAATGGGGCGTTGCACTGATGCGCAATTTTCGGTTAAAAGTTTTCTGAATGTTTTCCAAGAAGTCCCGCGTAACCGGCATTTCGTTGTTCTACCACAGTGTAGCAATAATGTTAAAGGAGCTTAAGAAAAAAAATAAATCAACGAAAATATAGTTAAAATATCACTTCCAAATACAGTAGAGTGCAAACATTTGGGACCTATTCGTGCCATAGGGAGTTTGATTTTTCCAATTGCTCAGATTTTCGAAAATAACCAATAAAATACTATTTAGGAAAATAGTATGTTCTTTAATCAAAGGTATGCAATGAACATTACAAAAATGAAGTACATAACCATGTAATATTTAATTACATTTTAACAAAATCTAACTCCCCTTGTTTAGGAGCGTAGAAAAAAAAATGAACTAGCTGTCGTGGCCGTTACGAAACTTTCTTCTATATCTATCTTATGAATTCCAGTTACAAAATAAAATACGTACTCGCATGAATAATTGGAGACAGTTCCAATTTCCCAATTATCGTAATAATCCTGCAAATGAAGAATCAATGAGCGAAATCGGTAATCATTGCAAAAGCCTTGTTTAGATTAATCGTAAACAATTTATTTGTTAGTAAAAGAAATTGGCAACAGTTAAAAATTTCAAATCATTGAAAGTTTTCAGCTGTTTTGATAATTAAATAGCGTGAAAGCGATTTGTTAATGAATTAATTTTTCGCATTGTTGACTAAGCGCAAAATCACCCCACTCTCCCCCTGGGGCGATTGGCGCCAAAATTTAATCAATGCTTGCTTCCATATTGGGTTAGTGTTATTCCAAATTTCATTCAAATCTCAGCAATATTTCTCGAGATACAGTAGGTGCAATGACAAAATAAGCACTTTTGATTGCTCCACCCCCCTTTGAGATATTGACACACAAATTGAACCAGCACCTGTACTCAATAGGGTCTACCTATGAACCAATTTTCGTTTGATTCCGCTGGTTACTTCCTGAGATATAGCAATCACCCCCGTGCAGAACACGTGCGATTGCTCCACCCCCCTTGGAGAAATTCGCTAAAAAAAGTCAGGTGCATCAGTTCACATAGTGGTACATATGTGCAAAAATTTTTGTTCGATTTCATGCAGTAGTTTTTGCTCTAGCGTGGCCACAAAAACTGGTCACGCACATACAGACTCACACCCAGACACACAGACAGACACACAGACACGCATTTTCCAAAAATGGTCGAAATGGACTCAGCGCACCTCAAAACGTGCAAATCCGTCAAAATTCGACATTCGAAAAGTTTCAAGAAACCAATACTTTCTTCTATATATTAGATATAGAAGAAAGTAAAAATATTTAAAGTACAGTTAGTACTCTGAGAGGCACTAATACATGGTAATTAAAACAAAATGAAATTGATTGATCTGCTGGAAAATGCACCATTTTTTCGCAAAGAAAGATAAATTAATTACTATAACGAAAAACTCTCTTCTCGATTAAAAAAATGACTTCCGGCTCATATAACTTCGATCTGTGCTTTCGGATTTTCGACGTCTCGAATATTTGACGTTCTAATTTTTGACGATGTATTGTTCTTAAAAATAAATAAGTTATTTGTACATTATTTATTAATAAAGTAAAAAAAGAAGCAAATATATTGATTACGCGTGCTTCGGGCGTACAACTCCCTCCTTTAAGAGCTGCGGGCTTTCTTCAAAATATCTCTGATCAGGTTTCGTCGTAAACTTGTGCCATAATTACCACTAAAATGATTGAAATCTACAGTCGCCGAAAAAGTAAATAATTACAATTTAAGTGGCTCTTGAAATTCTGTGTAACAGCACTGTGGCAAATTCCCAACGACCTTCATGAGCATTTTCAACTTGAAGAAATTTGTTAAAAAGAAGGCTTTTAATGAGAATCTTAATTTCAAATCAAAATTTCAGACAGCTGATGACCTTCACAGCGTAATTCAACTGTAACAAGAATGGGCTTTTCATTTTCTAAGGGAAATTACAGGACTGCTCCAAAATTCGTCTTGTCAATTTTCTTTTGTAAATTTTTGCTATAGTTACGTTTGCGTTAATGAAGTTAAATATTTACTATTTATATAATTTTTATTTTTAAAAAACAGGATCTTGTCAAAATGAATTTCTAACTACATCATTAAAAGTCATTAATTCGATGCAAAAGTTCTTTAAAAAGAATTATACTTGAAGCCTGCAAAATTAAAATTAAAGATTTAAAATGAAATTCAAAATTCAAGTTAAGATTATCCTTGGTGCTTAAACCATCGGTTATTGGAGCCATAGTAGTTAACGCTACCCAATTTAAGGCAAGACGGGTACGGCATCCATTTTTTGCAGAGTATCATTAAGGTGGGATTCCAATTTAGCTCAGACACACATGCCATAAGGACCCCTTTATAGAGCAGGCAACCATTCAAAACAATACATTCGCACTAAGAAAGGACAAGAACATGAGACAGAGAAAGTGCATCCATGCAAGAGTCGGGATTTGAACCCGGTACCTCCCAATCTGCAGTCAGACTTCTCTGATAACTTGACAAGATGACCGATATATCTAAATGTACGAGGGATTGTGGATAATTGCTCAATTCAGTTTGTTGATGTTGCTTCATTTTATGTGAAAAATTGTGCACAGCTTTCTACGAAACATTTAGTAACCTCAAATTCTGGTTCAACTCCTCGTTAAGTTTTTGAGGCTACAAGCTATTTCAGTACAGTTCGAATTGCCATAAAAGATTTATCTAAGATTTTTATTTATTTTTATTTATTTATTTATTTAAGTTGGTGATTTCCTCTTAATTGAGAATCGCGAACTCCCTTAATATGCAGTTTCCTTTGTTTTCGTTTCTATTTTGACTAGAGCCGCTATATAGACAGGCCGACGCATCAAGATTAAGTTTCACCACTTTGGATCCAATTCCTTAACTTTTACTTTCAAATTTTCATTGTTGAGGAGTAGGGTTACCAGAAAAAAGTTTTGGCACATTGCTAAGCTTTGCCAAATCCACGTGCCGCTAATAATTGCTCACAGTGAAAAATTACCAAAACGCGATTACTGGGCCAGAAAAGACAACCACTTAAACACACAAACACGCGCTGGATCCAAAGTGGTGAAACTTAATCTTGATGCGCCGGCTCGTATATATAGGGGCCTTAATTTTGACGATTAGATAACGAATCCCACACGCGCAGATATTATAATACTTATTTTTATCGCCGATATTGTTCAAGAATACCAGTTATCGTGTCTATTTAGTGCAGCTGATTTCACGCAGTGATAACGATACAGCTAAAATTTTGTAGGTTTTTGTTGGTTATCTTAATGTTCTATGTTTCTGATTTGCTAGTTATGTAGCTGAAATAGTGAATACAATGTAACAAAAAAATTAAGTAGTGATTCATTATCCTGAGATATGAAGATAGATATTGCGATGTCAAAAGGTACAAGCAAACAAACAATTTCAGTTTCACATTGGCTACGAGACCCAAGTAGCATCAGCTCATCGGATTTTGCTCGGCCGATCATCGAACTCCTCGTAAACTGATCCCGTAACGCACGATGACATCGTTCCGATCAGTATCCGAGCACGGTTTTCGATGAGCTACTTTTCGTCGGAAAGCGATATCCCTCCGATCAACTTTCCCGATGAAAAAGAGCCGAGCATCCAAAATTGATCCTAAATTCATCGGCACGGGACTGCTCTGCTCGTAAATTGCTCCAAATCTCATCGTATTTCGAGAAAAACTCGTCGGATTTTGCTGCTCGGATTCTGTTTGGCCGATGAGACATACTGGACCAATTCCCGAAGAGAACTCCTCGAACCTGATCATTGGTCTATGAGAATTTCATCGGGTTTCGATGAATGGCCGATCATCGGCCGATGAGATTATGCTGCTAGAAATGCTGCTAGGGGAGTGTCCTTGAAAAAATTTTTTAGAACCTTCAAATGATTTTTAAAGCACTTTTCCCAATACCAGCGCAAAAACAGTTAGTAATCCAGATCTAATACCCATTTTATTTTATTCCTAATATATACTTTTTAATTTTTGAAATGTAAATAGCTTCTTGTCTGGAGATTTGTTTCAGTATCCTACATATTATTTCTCAAGATTGTTTTTCGGTTACCACGCGAGAACTTCCTTATTTTTCTATCACTTCACATTCCATGATTTACCCCACATTTTTAAGCTTAGCATGCAGGCTCAGAAGCGCCCCGAAGAGAGGTTACGGGAGGTCACTATGACCTCCCAATAATTTCCGTATTTGGCACATTTTGTTGACGATTCGACAAATTGAAGACAATATAACAACATTGAGATTATTTGTTCTTTTTAGTTTTTAGAATTGTCTTTTAAAAGTCGCTTAATGTTTTTCCTCACATTTTCCTATGCATGTACGACATGTGTGCATGCTTGATTTTTATCATTCGGTAAAATTGGAACTTCATTCAGCAAATTCATAATTTTCCCCCTCCCAAAAATTTTAGTTCGGGGCTCCCCTATGCAGACTATTGGCGAAAAATAGACAAGCTGTCTAAAAATTGTTTTTTTTTTTTTTTTTTTTTTTTTTTTTTTTTTTTTTTTTGCGTCAAAAAAAGAAAGAGAAGTTTTTCTTTTCTATTACACATGTCTCCAATGAAAAGTGAAATGCACTGGCATGGTTGGATCGCACGAGAAATGCGAAGATCGCAGGTTCGATCTTGCTATGGATTGTCCCGCTTTTGATTGACTTTTTTGCACTGTTCAATATTTATCCAAATTTTATCAAGAATATATAGTTTATACAAATTGTAGAGTTTTAAATCACAGCTGTAGTGCTACATTAAAACTAAAAAAGAAAATGCTTATGTTAGCATTTTAATTTAGCATGAATAATATTTTCTGAGGATGATTTCACTTGCACTAAGTGTGCTGAGCTCCTGGACTTAAAAAATAGGATGACCATTTTGCAGGCCCAAATAGCCTCAGGTTGTGGGACAGAGGAGGTAAACAATTCAGATGGAAAGGGGGAAGTTATTAAAAAGGATGTGGGCATTAGCTGTGAGTTAGTAAGTGGGATTATTCCAGAGGAGAAGGGGGAAGTTAGCAGTAAGGAGACAGACTGGGAGACGAAGGGGGTAATATTGGGGGATTCTATGGTGCGTGAGGTGGGAAATTCAATCGGGAGGGTAAAACGTAAGGTGGCTAGGTGTTGTTTACCAGGGGCTCGGGTGAAGGATGTAAATAAGGTTGCAGAGAAGAGGGGGACATTTGATAAGGAGGATATGGTCACTTTATGGGTGGGAACGAACGATGTAGGCCGTAGTAATAATGAGGAATTTAGGAACGAGTGGAATTCCCTGTTGGATAAAGCAACCAACAGTTCGACCAGTGTCCAAGTGGTTGGGTTGCTGCCCAGGTACGGAGTCAATAGGAGCTGGTTAAACCAGCGGGCTAGGTGCATGAACCTGATACTCAAAGAAATTTGCCATATGCGCAGTATCAGATTCATCGATGTGTGGAGTTATTGTAAGCGAGATTGGATTGCTAGGGATGGCCTGCATCTGAGTTCTACAGGGGTTAAAATGGTTAGTGGTTTGGTTTTGGAGTCTTCTGAGTAAAAAAACTAAGTTTGAAGGGGGGGGGGGGCAGGGTTCACGGAGAAGGTTGCAAAAATATGCAAACTATTTGGGTTTAATTAGGAATAGTAATAACAATTTTGATTCAAGAAATCGTAAGGGGTTGAATAAAAACAAGTTGAGCATGCTTAAGGTTTTTTATACCAATGCTCGCAGTATTAGGAACAAGATGGAAGAATTAAAAAGCATAATCACAAATGAGAATTTGGATGTAATTGGAGTTACCGAGACATGGGCTACCAAAAATGATGATGATTTATTGTGTATTCCTGGGTATATTTTGTTTAGACAAGATAGAGTAGGTAAAAGAGGTGGTGGGGTTTTATTTTATGTTAGAGATACTTTAACTTGCAATGAATTGGCAATAAATGACAAACCTAATGATATTGACATGGTTTGGCTAGAATTGATGAGCGGTAAGGGTAAAAAATTACGTTTGGGTAACATTTATAGGCCACCTAATCTAAGCCAGGGTCAAGATGAACAGATGTATCGTATTATTAGAGACATGTCGAGTAAGGGACCGGTAATTATAATGGGGTATTTCAATTTTCCGGGCATTGATTGGAATAATTCTTACCCCAATAATAGTAGAGAAGAGGAATTTCTAAAAGTAATTGGTGACTGTTTTTTAGATCAAGTTGTTTCTGAGGGAACACGGCAGGATACTGTTTTGGATCTTGTTTTCTGCAATGTTGAAGGCTCTGTACAGGCATTATGTGTAGGGGAGCATATTGGGGATAGTGACCACAACAGCATTAGGTTTGGGATTAAGTTTGATATGCACAAAGACAAAAATTTTAGGTTTGTACCTAATTTCAGAAATACTGATTTTGTCGCACTCAGGCAGAGTTTGAAAGCGGTTTTTTCATCAGGTTTGGACAATAGCGATGTAAATTTGCAGTGGACAGAGTTTAAGGAAAAACTAGCAAAAACAGTTGGAGATTTTGTTCCTTTTAGGAGAAAAGGGGTAAACACAAAAATTTGGCCCATGTGGTTCACTAGGGAAACTAAGGATGCTCTAAATCGTAAGCAAGCTTCTTTTCGTCGATTAAAAGAAACTGGTCACAGCGCAGACAGGCTACAGTATTGTGAGGCTAGGCGTAGTTTTAAGTATTTGGTACGGTTTCAGAAAAGAGAATTGGAACAAAAGCTGGCAGATAATATTGACAGGAATCCAAAGGAGTTTTTTGCATACGCAAATTCTGGGAAAGTTCGAAATAGTCAAATTGGGCCACTAGTAGATGAGCATGGAAATTTAATTCAGAATGATGGTGATATAGCAAATGTTCTAAATGACTTTTTTTCCAGTGTTTTTAACGATAACTGTATCTCAACAGTTGACACAAGCAAGACACAAGCTACTACACAGCTTGAGGACTTTGTATTTTCCAGGGAGGACGTTTTACTTTATTTGAAAAAAATTAAAACCACAAAAGCTCCGGGACCAGATAATATTTATCCAAAAATTCTAGTAGAATGTGCAGAGGAATTAGTTGACGCTATAGTTAATATATTCAATGCTTCGTATAACTCAGGGATAGTGCCAGAGGACTGGAAACTAGCTAACATTACACCACTCTTCAAGAAAGGGTCTAGAGGTAATGCAGGAAATTATAGGCCTGTGAGTCTGACTTCAGTGGTATGTAAAATTTTTGAAACATTGATCAAAATTAAGATTATGAATTTCTTAGAAAATAATGGGCTGTTGAGTAGTTTGCAGTATGGTTTCAGAAAAGGTAAATCGTGTGCTACTAATTTATTACATTTCTACGACAAGGTTACCTTGGCTTTAGATAGCAAAAAATGCGTAGATGTTGTTTACATAGATTTTCAAAAAGCTTTCGATAAGGTACCGCATGTAGCACTACTCAGCAAATTAGCTGGTATAGGGGTAGGAGGTAAAATTCTAGTTTGGGTTAGGAATTGGCTGACAGGAAGGAAACAAAGAGTAGTTGTTAGGGGTAACTATTCTAAATGGAGTGAAGTTTTAAGTGGGGTTCCCCAAGGATCAGTTTTAGGTCCCCTTTTGTTTATTATTTTTATGAATGACATTCATGAAAATGTTTCTGGAAACATGAATTGTTTTGCCGATGATGTCAAACTTATGGGGGTTGTAGAAAATGACGAACAAATAAATCAGCTGCAACAGGATTTGGATCATATTACTAAATGGGCAGACAAGTGGGGTATGGCAGTTAATGTTGGGAAATGTCAAGTGCTGCATTTCGGTCATGGAAATAAGCATACAAGCTATTATTTACAGGGTTCAGTCATTAGTAGGGCAGATAATGTTATGGATCTAGGTGTCTTAATAAATCAGGATTTCAAGTCCAGTCAACAGTGCAGCATAGCTAGTAACAAAGCCAATAGGATGCTTGGGTTTATTAATAGATCTATTTCAAACAAATCTAAGAAGGTTCTTCTGCCTCTATATAGAAGTTTGGTAAGACCTCATTTGGAGTATGCTGTTCAGTTTTGGTCTCCTTATCTGAAGAAAGACATTAATTTATTGGAAAGGGTACAAAGGAGGGCTACAAGGTTAGTGAATGGACTTTCTAATTTAGACTATGATTCCAGACTTAGAATGCTTAATATGTGGGTGAATATCAGGAAAAGTGCCAATTTGACCATGGAAATTTTCAATTTTTGAAGAAACTCAGAAAATTAAATTAATAGGGTATTTCAAATACACATTAGTAACAATATTTTTTAAAAATTAGGGGCATGGTCAAGGTGAACATTTACCCCCCTTTTAGGGGGGGTTGTCTTTGAGCGTTACCGACATGATGAAAATGCTACCGAACTGACAAATATTACAGATTTTACACTTAGTGTATAAAAGTCGTCACTTTCACTACCTTTTATGTTCAAAAATAAAATAATTATTACTTAGAATATAATAATATTTTCAGAGCCTGAACGCTTTTTTGTTTTATAAATAAAATTAGAGACTAATTAAAAGTTAGTTAAAGTCTAAATAAGTGCGACAAAGTTTGTTTCAAACTGATAAATAGGTTAATAGTTAAAAAATCAAAATAAAATAAAATTATTAATACAATCTTAAAAAACGAAATTAATTCAGGACAGTCAGTTTGTCGGGGGAGGGTGATTTTCACTAAAATGTTCGTACGTTTTCCATTTTAAAACAAAATTATATTTTTGGGTGCAGTAGTTACGAACGAAGGTCGGAATATTGATGTAAAAGAAATGAGGGTCAAAAAAGCAATAATTTTGCTTGAAAAATTCATGTTTGTGAAGCATTTAAAAAAACAATGAATAAACTGCTAAAATGGGAAAATTTGGCAGGAAAAACGATGCACTTGAATCTATCTGTGTACTTTAAAACACAACAAACTCATAACACGAAGAAAAAATTGCGAAAAAACATCGGTAACGCACGCATCAGTTTCGTAACAAATACCTTCTACTTCCGCGCTGCCGACATGACCGCTGCCGACATGACAAATTTCCCGCAATATGATAGCTGAACATCCCTAATTAAATATTCGAAAATAAAAACACCTTATTGTGTCCATGACAATAGGTTTCTTTTCCATTATGCAAAAATAAATTGAAAAATTACTTTATTTTGTGTCTTAATTTCCGCTGCCGACATGACACTTCATTTGGTAGAAACAGAAAAGTCAAGATTGAAAAAATCTTACCTGTAATTTAATTCAGACGAAGTGAAAATTTTCTATCGGAACTGAAACATCACATATTAGAGCTTCACCCAGCGTAATTTTTTGGCGCCAAAAAATGTTTTGTCTAGATTTTATCATTCTGAAAGTTGGCTCACTCGTCATGTTATGAAAACTTGTGACAAGCAGAAATTGCTTTTTTTCATCGATCTAAATTCATTTTATCTAAAATACAAGAGTCAATCTTCATAGCTGAACATAAAACACGTTATTTCCTTTCGTATTTGTTTCTGCTGCGATGTTTTATAATCCACAGTATTTTTTTGAACTTTGCGATTCGAATGTGTGACGCGCTGCCGACATGACATTTAGGCAATAAAAAGAGTTCTATTGTCACAAATTAAAGTAAAACCTGAAAATTTTGTCCTGGATTGCATGTGCGACGCAGTTTACTGTATGAAAAAAGAAAAATTTTTGGTTTTTATTTGGAAGTGCTTGAGAAATTCATTTGTGACTTAAATTAGCACTTTTCCTGATATTCACCCATGTATAGTCTTGAGCAACGGAGAACCAGAGGGGACATGATTCAGTTATTTAAATTTATTAAAATGAATGATGTTGCAGGGTTGGATTTTTGCAAGGAAAGCAGGACAAGGGGTCATTGTTTTAAGCTGTTTAAACCTCAGGCGAACCTGGAAATTCGAAAAAATTACTATTTTAGCAGGGTAGTGGGAACTTGGAACAGCTTACCGGAAGAGGCGGTAAAGAGCAATGGAGTAGATGGCTTTAAGAGGGCCATTGATCTTCATTGGGGTCTTTAATTTGACTAGGACCAGCCAAGTTGGGCCCTGAGCCTGCTGCTGGTCGCCACATTTGTATTTGTATTTGTATTTGTATTTCTAAATACTTGGTTTTTTATTGTTGTTGTTTCCTGAATATGTCATAAAATTTCGAAAGCAAGGCATCTCTCATTTCTTTTTCTCTTTATAATCGATGAAAAATAAAAGTTCACTTTGTGCTTCTTTTTCGAAAACTTAGTTTAAAAAATTGAACTTTTGAATTTCTGCTGTCAAACGCGAATGCTTCGCGTGGGTCATCTAGTGGCTCTTTTCTCTTTTTCCTACAATAATAATTCTGCAGACGACGCAATGCTCTTTGAAATAACTTTTTTTCGTGAGCAAAAAGAATTTTTAGGGACAAAATCCAGCAAGAAATTGATAAAGAATGTTGTGTAGCTTCATTAACAGATGAACAACCAAAAGGAACATAAAATAAAACTATGAAAATGAAAACATTTTCAAAATACTTAACTTTCTTGATTTTTCTTTTTAAATTTCCTTAATTTTCCTATTTAAGTTTTCAGAAGCCTACAATTTCAACTTTGATATTTCAGGAAGTCTTAAAATCGTTCTTTGAAGACTTTAAAGGTAGCCTTGGAGAAATGCAAAGAGGTAAAATTATGTCTGAAATGAAATATGTATATTCTTCTTAGCAAGGTTACAAACAAAAATGGCGGAAATTAACCGACATTCTTTCCTCAATTCTTGTTAATTTTATTTGATCTCAGAGAGTTAAATTTAAAAAAATTGTTTATTTAATCAATTTTTACTTACAGAGGAACTATTTCTGCTGCTTCATAATAGTAATTTTGTTATTTTGGTATTAAAATTCAACTTTCTGAAAAAAAAAAACACATCATAAATACTATTAGGTTGACTATAGTAGTATTATGTATTCTGATAGGAAAATACTTTGTATTTTATTTTTAATTCTTCAAGAATTTATCTCAGTATTTCCAGCGTAAAAAAGAGCTCATTTGATAAATTATTTTTTTCTTAAACCATTACACGACTTTGACATTTCTACGCATCTATTTTTACTTTATTTCTGGAACTTTCGAGTTTAAATTTAAAAAGGGAATTTCTATTTTTTCAAAAGTTCTTTTTTTTTTAAATAGTACGCTCGAAACATGGGGTTTTCACATTAAAAACAAAAGAAGACAGAAATAATCTGCGCAGGAGGCAGCAAAACAATTTTAAGTAAATTCTGGTTGTAGTCTGGCTGCTGAAAAAAGTTTAGTTAAATATGTTTTTACTTTACTTTATTCATTTATTTCCTCAATTAACGCTTGTTAAAAATTAAAAAAAGACCCGGTGGGGAAAAAAGGTAGTAATTTTTAACTCACAGCCAGATCATGCTGATTACGATCCTTCTAGCACAACATTCAGTTAACGAACAAGTTTTCCTTTATTACCATGTTTTATCTTTTTCAATTCGACTGGCTTATTTTTTTGCCCATAATTCCGGATTTAAATTATAATTGTAAATTTATCCCACTCCTGACACTTATTTTTGTACCCCACACCGCAACCTACGTTGCTTATTTAAATGAAGAAACTGAGAAGTGATCTTGATGGCAGTTTCACCTATAAATAATGCATTACAGTAAGTGAGCTACGTGAGAAAAAAAATGAAAATAGAGTCGTAGTGCAAAAGTTTCATTTGGATTAGCTGTCGACACTATCATTGGCTAATTTTACATTTTTTGAATTTATTCTTTTTGAGAACAAGACGTTTGCGGGAAACACGAATGTAAGTAAATTTGTAAAGTTCGACATCGACATTAAAAATTCACCTGTATTTAACTGCTCTTTCCTTGTTCTTTTGCTATGATCATAATTGAAGGGGCAAGTGGATAGGTGATGTGTGACATTTTTTTTTTAAACTTTTAGAAAAAGCTTTCAAAAAAAATTTATTACCTTTTCACCTTCATCCATGGTAAAAAGTATGCTTTTCCAAAATTGTCACATATCACCTTTATCCACTTGCCCCTTCAATTTTTGCTATTGGCATTAGATAAATTATTAAATTAAAGTATTTAATTACCTTAAAATGTTTTTAAACATTATCCCACGTCCTCATGCGAAATAAATTAGTAGGGGCAGGGCTACCGAGAGCCAAGGCGGGTCCCTTGTTAGTTTGATAGCTGGGCACCCTGCTCCACATAAAACTTGTCAAATTTATACTACTCCTTTTCCTAGCCGGGCCCCCTAGAGGGATGGGCCTCTAGTTTCCGACTAGGATGATATAGCCTCTCGTCTGCCCTGAGTAGAGAAATGTGAGGCAAAGTGAAATGGTTTAGATCCTTTTCCTTTTTCAAAATAAACAAATTCGAAATTTGTTTTGTAAATTATAGTATATTAAGGAAGGGCAATGTAATTTTTTTTAATGCACTTAAACAGTATTTTACATATGCAATTTACCTTTCGGCAGTAAATTTGAACCTTCAAAAAAGTAGAAATTTTTCTATCTTTCTCTCTTTTTTTGCCAGAAACGTGTATGAGAGTAACGGGGATGTATCCCATAAGCAACGCTGTTACTGAGTTGAAAAAAAAAACTGTTAATTAATCAGTTTCAAAAGATCTTCAAAATTTTATTATATTGAAATAAAGTCCATGTTCTTCATAAAATTCACACAATGAAACACAGATCTAGCATACTTGCAGATTTGGTGGGTGTTTAGTACAACAGTTGATCCGTCTGTTAAATTGCAATAGCCCTTAAGTTAAGGAAAAATTATTTTAAAATCTTTCTTTAAAGACGACATGCAAAATGTAGCCGTAGCGTATAATATACAGTAGTGCCTCCCTTAAGGGACACCTCTAAATTAGGAACACCTCTAAGGGACACTTTTTCTGATAACAGTCCCTTTGAATACGGGCCTCCATGTATTTTCCTCTGAATAACGGGTACACTCGATTTCAGGGACAGCCACAGAGAAAAATTATGAAACTTAATCGATAAATGTATAAGAAATATTAAATTTATAGAAGATCAAGGTAATTTTTTTACTAAAATCTAACTGGTAAAAGTTTGTCCTGGCATTGACATTCAAAAAACAAATATCTATTTTAAAATTCTTGCCGAGATTTTACAGTCATATTTTTTCCCATTTATTCATGTGTGTTCAGTTCCAACAGATAGTGCCTATGAGAAACTTTTTACAGAAAACTTAATACGAACCCACCCTGTTGTTTACATTGCATTGCATTTTTAATTACATGGCATCAAACAAATCCACGTAACAAATTACTTCAAATTGTTTCTATAAACTACAAAACTTTGATATTACGCAATTTTTGATTGAATTTTAATTTTAAAAATAATGTAATTTTTAATTATGAATTTTATCTAGTGTATATGAAATATATTCAATTAATCTTAAATCTAAATAGTTTACGTTTATTATGATGCTATACTGTGCCAAGTACACGGTATGGTATAAGGGACATATTTATTTAAGGGACAAAAAATCCATTCCCTCTAGCTTCCCTTATTGAGAGGTTCTACTGTATAAGCAAAATGGAAAGGATGAAAACGTTCCTGAACTACATCTAGAAAAAGAAAAGCAAAAACCTCTTTACGTTCAACATTACACTCAGTTTCAAAACATCAAGACAACACTCCAGAAAAGCTCTTTTCAATTTTTCATTGAAAGAGCATTTTTTGCCAAGTAAGGAAAAATAATTGTCTCCGGAAAGACTCAAGATTCATAAATAGCGGACTTTCAACTGATAAAAGAAGTATTCCATTCATAGAACATCCTCCGGTGCAATTTCGCATCGTAATGGTGTCATATATGCCGTAACAGATAATTAATATCGCCGCAAATTGTTGCCCGCTGAGACATGTTTGCTTTTCTTGTGTCTTCGCGCTGTTTTTATCTGCCTTGAGAAATGCGATCCTATTCTTTATCTGCGGGTTTTAAAAGAATGAGTTTGCCTTGATAAAGCATCCGGAAGCATTTGAATACTCAGAGATTTTCAACGACGAGAAAATAGGTTCATTGAAAGTTTTCAATTTTTGTTTGAGAAAATAGTTTTAGGAATGCAGTAACCGTGGGCTGTACTATGGCCCTAGGATATTTCTTTGTCCCCAGCTTTAGGATACAACGCTCTCTGATCTTCTTCAAATAACATTTTTTAAATGAATTATTTAGGGCGGCTCTCTTGCACACTGCAAAAAATGAACTGTTGTTTTTACAGTATAATTCTGGTAGCGGTGGTTCCAATTTAAAACTATAAAATGCACAGTAATAAACTGTAAAACTAGCAGTTTTAGTTTTTTACTGTAAAGTAAGCAATTTTGCAGTTTTTTATCGTAAAGTAAGCAATTTCACAGTTTATTGCAGTAAAATTTAGTTGTATTATACTGTAAAAAAACGTAATACAGGCAGCAGAGGTCCCAGTTTAAAACTGTAAATTGCAGGGTAAATAGTAAAATTAGCAATTTTAGTTTAACACTAAAATTGCTATATTACTGTTTATTACTGTAAAATTAGCAATTATACAGTTTATTACTGTAAAATTAGCAATCTTTACAGTTTATTACCATAAAATTAGCTGTTTTATACTGCAAAAGCAACATCCAGTTTTTACAGTGCAGATACTGTCAAAATTAATTTAAAAACTGCTATCTGAAGGTTACCAGAGTTGTGTCTTTTAAAAAGTTTAGGCCATGGAAAGATCCCAGAGCCAAAATGTCCCTAACTTACAGTAATAAAAAAAAGGCTAAAAAATCACTCATGTATTATAGTGAACAGAAAAGTAAAATGCGTTATCAGGTAATTTAAAGATTGTTTTCAACAGTGATGTCGTTGGTCTCAACTCACGAGTTGAATTTTCAACTTTTTCTAGGTTTTATGCCATTATGCATTTTTTTCTCATTTATTCACAAATTTGACCAGAATATTACCGGGTTATTCCATATAAAATCAACAAATTTTCAGAAATTTCCGTGCCGCACCATTTTTGATTTTGATCATACTTAGTAGGAAATATGCACCAATATTCTGTACCTCCAAACTGTTTTATTTTTTTCTCGAGATATAACCATTTTTTTGTTCCGCCGATGAGTAAAATTCGGCATTTTTGATCTTTTTTCTAACAGTTCTGGTAAATTTACTTAAAGTGGCAGAAAGATCAAACATGGCTTATTTTGAAGCTAAAAGAATGAATTTTTATTCTCTTCTCTACTAATAATAAAGCTGAAGGTGGGTCTGTCTGTCTGTCTGTTACGCGCGTAGCGCCAAAACCGTTCGGATGATTTTCATGCCACTTGGCACAAAATTAGTTTGTAGCATGTAGTTTTGCACCTCGAAGCGATTTTTCGAAAATTCTATTTCGTTCTTTTTCAGTTCGAATTCTTAGCGGAAATTCGATAAAATAGGGAAGAAATATTTCATACACATTTTCAAGTCTTATGTCATTCGAAAGCTTAAAATTTTCTGCACAAAATGAAGTTCTTTCGAAGTTTCTACGATCATCAGGAGAGCTGTAACAATTGTTTTTAGAATCCCGGAATTCAAGGCTTATCTTCAGTAAAGCAAGCCAAACGATTCTAAAACGGTTAATGAAATGAATTATTTTATCAACGGAAATCAACTTTTAATGTTGTTACCATGGTTACGTTTTTATTTCGTTTATTTGTTTCATTCTTTTTCCATTAATAATTTTTAAAATGTATTTGTTTTTGTAGCAATCCAAACTCCAAGCCTTATTAAAATTAGTCAAATGAAATATAATAAAATCGTGATAAGATGGCACCTGTCAATCAAATGAGAAATCGAGTCCTTTCTTTAAAAAAGGTAGAGAAGGAAGAAACTGACGCTTACCATTTTTATGAGTTTAGAGATATTTTGGCGAGTTGTGTAGAAGATTGAAACATTGTTTAACTATAAATGAGGTCAAAAAAGAAACAACATGATAGTAAACCATTCTAAATTTATCGTCTGGCAAAACATATTTTATTTCCTTTTTTTTATTTCAATATAAATTGCAGTAAATGGCTTGAGTGAACGAGTTTGGCTTTTAATTTATCATTTGCTGGTTGATGTTTGTCGATGTTTATTGTTTTTATTATCATGGTGAAGAATAATGCACGAAATTTCTATTATTTTGTTTTTGAAGTTAGGAAAGAAAACTTTCTTCTTCTTTTAAACTTTGGTAAGCTTTCTGTGAGCATCAAAATTGTTCTTATTTTCTCTTTTGGCTTATTTTTGTGCACCTCCCCTTGGGGTTGCATTCGAATTTCCCCAAGGGGGTTTTTACCCCTTTTATGGGGTAAATCAGTGTTAATTTCAATGCAGACAAAAGTGATATGAATTGGCGCGAGCACTTGGCGAAATATCGCCAAGCTTTTAGTCGCCAAGTGTTTTACGCCAATTTGGCGACATATCGCCAAGCTGGCGGCAAATTTGGCGAAAAAATTTATTTTTTTTATTTGGGTTCAATTTGGTGCTATTGGCGATATTTTGCGAAAAATCCACTGAATGATGTTAAAATCGGCGATATTTAGGAGATTAATCATTGAAAAACATTTTTTTGCATTGTTTTGTGGCAAACTAGGGATGTAAATGTTTGAATTGTTATCTTGCTCACTCCAAGCACTATTTTAGCATTTAAGGCATCTACTAAGAAATTTACACGTAAAAGGAAGTAGTGTGGGGTCCATGCCAAATTTTTATATCATTCTTTAAAAGAATTATAGTTGAATAACTAAAACAGAGTATTTTTTCTGCTATATCAATTTTTTACAAATGAATTTTTAATTTTATACCACGGGCAAAGCCGTGCGGGTACCGCTAGTTGTCTATAAAAAGAAACGGTTTGGGTTAAGCCTAAATATAAATTTTCCCGTGTCAATTCGCGGTTCAAAAAGTGCCGTTTTCGTCATTTCAAGCATGAAAAAATATATGAAGGACTGACAGTGGGGTTCTAATTTTTTTTCTCTTGCACCCAGTTATAGATACTAAAAGCACAGAAAAACATTAGATGATACCAGTAGTCTTTCATTATGAAAAAATTGCTTAAACTTGAGAAAAAATGAAAATTGGCCTTTTTCACTCCCCAAAAACGACCTGTAAAAATATACAAATGCGTAGATACGTAGTAAAAATATACAAATGCATGGAGTAAAAAGGTATTACATTGCCCTTTAAAATGAAATAAAAACTGTCTTGTTATTCCAAGGCATTACAGAGATATAAGCTTTCAAACTTTGAAAAAAAATGAAAAATATCCTTTTTCACTCCCCAAAAACGGCCTGTGGAACAGGCAGTAAGAATTTGAAAATGTATGGAGCAAAAAGGCATTACGTTGAACTTTAAAAGGAAACAAAAATTGTCTTGTTATTCGAAGGCATTAAAGAGATATAAGCCTTCTAAGTTAGATGATTATTATGAAAAAATACATTAAACTTGAGAAAAAATGAAAAATGGCCCTTTTCACTCCCCAAAAATAGCCTGTGGAACACTTAGTAAAAATTTGCAAATGCGTGGAGGAGGACGGCGCTACATTTCCCTTTAAATCGAAACAAAAACTGTCTTGTTATTCTCAGGCATCAAAGAGATAAGGCCCTCTGAAAATTGAAAATAATTGCTTTAACTTATACTAAAAAATCTTGCGTGAATTTTCAAATTTCAGAGGGCCTTATATCTTTGATGCCTGGGAATAACAAAACAGTTTTTGTTTTGATTTAAAGGGCAATGTAGCACCTTCCTCCTCCATGCATTTGCAAATTTTTACTAAGTGTTCCACATGCTATTTTTGGGGAGTGAAAAGGGCAATTTTTCATATTTTCTCATGTTTAATGTATTTTTTCATAATAATCATCTAACTTAGAAGGCTTATATCTCTTTAATGCCTTCGAATAACAAGACAGTTTTCGTTTCCTTTTAAAGTTCAATGTAATGCCTTTTTGCTCCATACATTTTCAAATTCTTACTACCTGTTCCACATGCCGTTTTTGCGGAGTGAAAAAGGATATTTTTCACTTTTTTTCAAAGTTTGAAAGCTTATATCTCTTTAATGCCTTGGAATAACAAGACAGTTTTTGTTTCATTTTAAAGGGCAATGTAACACCTTTTTCATTTTTTCTCAAGTTTAAGCAATTTTTTCATAATGAAAGACTACTGGTATCATCTAATTCTTTTCTGTACTTCTAGTATCTATAATTGGGTGCAAGAGAAAAAAAAATAGAACCCCACTGTCAGTCCTTCATATATTTTTTCATGCTTGAAATGACGAAAACGGCACTTTTTGAACCGCGAATTGACAACATTTACTTCTTTTTGGAGGAAATTTTGGAGAGTAATTGGCACGGATTTGAGTTTTCTTGCCTAGTAGTTTTTCTTCTTTCCTGGTAGTTTTTCAAAACTATTTAAACTCAAATCCGTGCCAATAACAAGTTTCTTTTCCACTGAGCTTCCTATCTAACAGAATTAAAACCCCTGAGTGGGCAATTAACATTAATGTGTTAACGAAGTGGAAGAGGGACAATTTCTTCCAAGCGAATATTTAAAAATAAAATTACAACTATTTTATGAGGTGATGTAGGGGAAATAAAAAGTATGATTTAGAAAGCATTCAAAAACTCTTTTAAATTGATGACTTGAATTAACGAAAGCCTTAAGAACTTGCATGATTTGAAAAGTTCCAAAGCCCAAAAATCCAGAAATCTATGCTTGCTTAAGTTCAGTTTTAAAATTAGTTTGTTCAATTAATTAGCAGTTAGCTTTACATAATTATTTTTATTCTTTTTTTTTTCTTTTTTAACAACTATTAAAACTCTTACCCCACTCAAGACAGAGTCAGTACAATGCATAAAGCTTAGAGTCCTGCAGACTCGACTCTCGGTAACGAATCCAGAAAAATCGGCCACAACTTGTCAGGACGAAACTAACCTGTTGCGTGTATCTAAATTAGGCCAAATTTTCAAGATTCTACACCAATATTATCCACATGCAAACAACTCTTCTGCTTATTCACTTTATTTTATTATTTTTTTTAAACCTCTTTTTGCAACAGAACAGAAGTGAGCAAAAGAACGTCTCATTTCATGTAAAACTGAAAATTAACCTCCCTTTCATTTCTATGTCTAGCCATAGTCATTATAAAGTTGAAATGAAAGATATTTAATTCTTTAGTAACTTTGGAAAATTGAAAACCGCTTTAACGTTATAGAGAACCATGGGATGCAAACAGCTTGGAGTTCCGTGATAAAATACCAGTGGAATCTCTTTTGGGAAAATGCATATTATCTCTAGAAAAGTCGAAAATGATAACAAAAATGAATTTTGCTCCCAACTTGAACCTTCTTCTCAGAATTTTACAAACATTTTCAATAAATGTCAGCTTTCAGAACGGGAACTATTATAACGTAAGTACGGAGCAATTGAAAGGTTAAATCCGATATTCGACCCTGCATCTGATGATAAGATTGAAATTATAGGTGAGACCTTATTTTTTATTAAGTTTGAAAGTATGTATTAGGTGAGTAGTCATTATTGAGAAACTTTGAACAAACATTATATTGTGCAATTGGAAGAAAACAAAGAGCCTTGTTTCTATGACGCAAAAATTGCCAAACATTGCATACCGGCTGTTGGGGTCGTTCACAAAGAGTGAAACGCTTTATGGTGGGCTCGCTCGTGAAATTGTGATATTTTGTAATAAGGGGGAGACGGAAAAGATAAGATTTCACAAGTTTTTTTAACCATATATTTAGCATGCTATGCAACAAGGGGCAAGGGTGGATACAAGGGAGGGGATATGGGGACGATCACCCCTTCCTCGGTAAATTTCCAATAATGATGTTCAAAAAACATTTTAAGACTGTTTTTGATGCCCCAGGAAACATTTTGTAATTCATTCGAAACATTTATGGTCAACATTTGTAAATCTTGATATATATTAAAGGTGAAGTAATAAAAATCCATCTCTCCTCTCTTGAAACGTTTCTGGATCACACATGACAAGGAGGAAAGGGGAAGTGAAGTGTGGAAATTTGTGCCAAAGGAGGGAGAGGGGCAAATGTGTTGAAAAAAAAAAGTGTGACACCATTTATGGATATCACCTATTTGGTATTGCTTTCAGCTACATGTGATTTTGGTTAAACTCTAGTGAAATCGGAAGAATGTTTTGCATTTTCCCTTTGTTAGGTAATTTACTGTGTTCACTTACAGTGCACTAACCATGGCCATTTCAATACACATATCTCTTTGCTGAAAAATATTGAAGATTTTTTTTTATTTCACCCTTTGCATACAAAGCTTAACTTCAATAAAGCTGAAAAACACTTTTTAAAAATAAAGAGCACTCTCCTGCCTCCCCCCCCCCTTTTTTTTGTTGTTATTGTTTGTTGAATAATTCGTGGGAAAAACTGAGCACATCTTCATTTAACTTACTGTTTATGCACTGTCAAGAAAATAAAAATCAATAAATTTTACAGGAAATCATCACACTGCAAGTTTTATTTAGTTTTGTTTTATTTTTTATTTTATTGTATTATTTATTTATTTTTTATTTTTTTTATTCATTTATTTATTTATTTATTTATTTTATTTTATTTTATTTTTTTTTTTTGCGTTTGATGATTTACTTGTCATTACTTAAATTTTGAGCAAAGCAGCAAGTGACATAAAAAGCTGGTTTTTCAAGAATAGGCATCAGATCCCTATGAATTTATGATTATTTCTTATTGATCCGACCTTCGCTCTTAATCGCCAAAATATAATATCATTACCCTATTTTCCCCGCTAAAACTGGGCAAAGAATAAGCTTAATTAAAACTTTATCCAACAAGACATCGCAATAATTCTTCTTGAAACACGAATACTGGAAGCCGCAATAGTAATGAGTACTAGAACAGAAAGCACTGGGCTTATAAATTAAAACCTTATCAAGTAAGACACAACAATAATTCTACTCGCAGTGGAAACGATGGAAGCTTCAGCAACAAAGAAGTAGCAGAAAGGCTTGTAAATCCAGCCTTTGTGAAACAAGAGGCAACTATAATTCTCGCTGCAGTGCAAATAATGGAAGCCGCAATGATATTGGAGCACCAGATAAACAGCAATATGCTGAAATCGACATTCAACCAAACAAGAAACAACAATCATTCTTCTCGAAATGCAAATAATGCAAGCTGCAATTATAATGAGTACCTGAACAGAAAGCACTGTGCTTATACAGGGTGCGCCAGAGAAACTTACTTTTTTGAAAAAATTCCTGCGCGGTGAATTGGCTACGTAGAAAACCGAGAGTGGGCGCATCTGGAGCGGGAAATCTCCAAGTTTTGTTTTCCCTTTAATTAGTCGCCATCATACTATGGTCAAAAGAACAGCGCGCCTTTGCCGTCGAAAGCTACTTTTCGAACGGTCGCTCAGTTACTGATACGCAACGCGCGCATCGAGGAATTCTTAATTCCCAGCTTTGAAAAAATGAACATTAGGGACGTGTGGTTACAGCAAGATGGAGTCACAGCACACACAGCACGAAATTCAATGAATTTGTTGCGACAACATTTCCCCGACCACCTCATCTCTCTCAGAGGCGATCTCCCATGGCCAGCACGCTCCCCAGATCTGGGGGCCGTGCGATTTTTTTATGGGGTTATTTGAAATCCCTGGTTTATGTTGATCGACCACGCACAATAGCTCACCACAAGAATAACATTCGCGACGAAATTGCCAACATACCAATTGATATGCTGCAAAGAGTGCTCACGAACTTTAAAAATCGTCTTAATCAGTGTATGCTCAATGGGGGTCATCATTTAACCGATGCCATTTTCAAGACTAAATGAATAAAAAAAATGGGATATTGTATTCTCAAATAAAAAAAGAATTAAAACAATAACTTAAGTAGTTTTGTTTTTATTGACATTTCAAAAAAGTAAGTTTCTCTGGCGCACCCTGTATGAGGTACTGAACAGGGGCGCCCCGAACTAAAATTTTTCGGAGGGAGAAAATTATCAATTTGCCGAATGAAGTTCCAATTTTACCGAATGATAAAATACAAGCATGCACACATGTCGTACATGAATAATATTTAGTGAGAAAAAACATAAGGTATCTTTTAAAAAACAATTTTAACAAGTAAACAGAACAAATAATCTCAATGTTGCAATATCATCTTCAAAATGCCGAATCGTCAGCAAAATGAGCCGAATACGAAAATTATTGGGAGGTCACAGTAACCTTCCGTGACCTCCCATCGGGGCACTCCTGGTGCTGAAGTTGAGAGAAAATGTTTGGAGGAACTTACCAAAAGAATAGGTTGTTTGAAACCAACTTATATTACATTTTAATTACCTCGTTTATCGGGCCCCTAATTTTTAGTTTTCCTAGCTGAATGATAAGTCCGCCTAACATCCGCTTTCATTTTGATTAAATGTACAATTCTTCTTCATAAATCATCCAATAAGCTGCTGTCCAACCTCGAAAGCCGCAACTGACACCGTTAGATCGTTGTTTTTTAAAAAGGGGTGAGAGCTTAATTAACCCATTAATGCCTAGCGTCCCTTTTTAGGGACGGTCCAGAAAAGGGTCTGAATTTCCCCAAAATGAACATTTCAACCAAATAATAGTGTTCAAGTAGTACCTTAATATGGTTCAATTCGTTATTAACAGATTGCAGCACATAACCATTGTAAAGTGTGTCCTGCAGCAATTTTAATATGATCTTTATCAAAAATTACATCGTTCACTATCTCAAGAAAAAAAGCTAAGTTTTCAAAGTTATTCCCAGCTTCCCAGTTTATGTTTATTGCTGATTTTATTTCTTCTTGTGAAACGTCTTTTTAAATATTATATCGTAAGCAGAAAAAAAATTTAGTAAAACAAGTATGTACCCTCTGGGGTCTATCGTAACTTTTAAGGGACGATTTTTCTTTTCTTAATAAAAAAACTATTTTTTACATAATATGTTTTTTATTATTTTTCCTGTCCATTAAACACTGTTTGTAACCAGTATACAAAAGATCTTTGGGGGAAAAAATGTCAGGCATTAATGGGTTAAGAAAATGCACAGTGTTTACGTAGTCTAATATTATTTTAATAGATTCGGTAAGGAAGGGGAATAAATTATTGAAGAAGAGAAGAAGAAGCAAAAAAGCATCAACACTAATAAATGAGTCCCAATTAAAATTAAAAATAAGATTACTTTTTATAACAATGATTGTCTTCCCCTCACATCGTTTTGTCTCAGTTATTACTATACCTTACTTTGATACAATTCGAAGAGACCTGACGCATGTGCCAATTCGCGGAAGGTCGAAAAAAATAGTAAAACAGTATAGCAATCTAAGAATCATCATGGCGTTACTTGGAGAGTCAGTATGACACTACTCTGTAGCAAATAAAAAAGCCCTATCTCCAAGAGGAATTTAAAAAAAAAAAATGGAAGACATAAATTTGTAACCTTCATAAATGCTATTATGTTTTTAAAAACTGTTTTAGCTAATAAAAAGAACCTTGCAGTAACAAACATTTAAATTTCTTTGATAATTATATCTTTGAACAAATAACAAAAGTTCTGTAAAAATGAATTGCAGCAAAATGAAGATTTGGGGCCCATAAATTATGACAAAAACGGCAGTACTGCAGTTGAACTTTAAATGGTAAAATATTTTCACGAAACAATCCTATGCATATCTTATGTAATTTTGTTACAAAGTGAATACTGAATTACATAGGTAAAAAATGTTGGTAAGAACTAGAAGAAATACATTTTTAACCATCATAAATGGTATTATTTAAAAAAAATATTTCAGCTCATAAGTAGAACCGTACAGGAACAAAAATTTTTAATTCCTTTGATAGCTACATCTTTGAACAAACAACAAAAGATCCGTAAAAATGAATTGCAGCAAAATTTGGATTTAGAGCCTATGAAATTATGACGCGGTAATACTGCAGCTCATGGAGCTAAGCTCCATGCTGCAGCTGAACTTTGCATAAAACAATCCAAAGTAATTTTGTTACAAAACATTGTTTCTTGCTGTTATAAAAGATGTCTGCCTGTTTAAGATTTTTTTCCGCTTATTATCCATATCCTTACTACCCGGGATTTCCGGATTTTCGTTTATCCGTGTGATACCGATTAGTCCGAATAAACGAGCTTTTACTGTGTTTTTACTGAAGTAGACCATACATTTTGGGGAAGGGTTACTCCCCCTCCCCCCCTACAGCACTGCTCCATGAAATAAGCTATCACGATGTATGTATGTACTATACGTACTACGAAGTGTTTTGTCGTTCGTAAATGTAGGACGTTGAGCGTTTATTTTACTAAATCTCACATGAAAAGTTATTTCTTCGAAGGTTTCAATTACAGCATTTAGTGAATAATTTCATCGAAAAGCAATTTCCTTGCCAAATTGTAGTTAATGCGGTTTTTTGGCCTTTTGAACTGATTACTAGATCTGAATTCATAATACCTGAGATACAATACAAAAGATGACTCATCGGTTTCATAAGTGATTTCGAGAAAGCCATTCGCTTCCTTTTTTATTGAGGTGAAGGTAAAACCGGAATGTTTTTTTGTCGGATTCGAATACTGAGAATTGCTGATCATATATATTACCGAGTTTTACGCGTAAAAATCCTACAATGATGACGCTGCCACAGTACTAATATTGACAAGATTATCTATCAGCAATAGCTAGAATCATTGCTGGGCATTTTTATTATTGTGTTTTCAGCATGACTCAGTCACAATAACGTGACAAAAGACCTGAAGAAACAAAATGGAATCTCACTTCTCGGAAATGAAAAAAAAAAAAAGTTAAAAAAACAGAAAGAAAAAGAAAAATCGACTAATCTACTTAGCCAAATTGGAGGGAAAAGGCTGGTAATGATTAGTTCCTGAGTAATAATGATATTCTAAAAATCTTCCTTTTTTCTTCCAATATTAATTATTCTCCGTCATTTTAGTACACTGCATCATTTAATGATGCAGTGTGATTAATGTGCATTAATGATGCAGTGTGACCCTAAAAAGGGTAGCTTTGAAGGGTGCACTGCCATCCTGAACACAAAGAGTCGTTTCTGTTAAAAGGTTGTTTTTAAAACATATTTCACCAATGTGCAATTTTTTATGGTCATTTGTGAATGGAAAATATTTTTTCAAATTCTAAAAAAGTGGTATCTGAATCAAGTATATGGAGGCGTAAAACTTGAAAAGCAATTAATTTATCATTTTTAACTCAGCTGCAGGTAAGATTTTTGCACTTAGTGCTTCAGTACGCTGCATTTTGAGAAACGGTGTTTTAAAGTTTTTCGCCTCCATGTATTTGATTCAGCTGCAACTTTTTCAGATTCTTTTGAAACAAAAGTCGTTAGCCTAAACTGAATTCAAGCCATGAGCTAAAAAGCAATATGTTACTGGAGATCACGAATTCGAAAACGAGTTTTCGTAAGTACAAAACGGATTTTTCACTACGCCCAAAAAAAATTCCTAGCACCTATAATTGTCGAATGAGATACAAATTAGTTTGGACCTCGGAGAAGGGGTGCTCTTCGAAGTTTATTTATTTTTTTAATAATTCTGTATGCATACATGTATTTTAATCAAGCACTTTTTTTCTTCGGGCGAGAGCGCGATCGATTTTCATATCCTTCTAATTATAATTTGTTCTTTTATTAAATTATATTGTCAGTCAGAGGGGAGTGGGATTTTTATCTCGCTCTAATAGTAACGTGCATTTTAATCTATTGCTACTTAACAAACGATTTAAATCTTCGTGAACCAAATACGAAGCAATCTTCGCGGTTTGGCGAGCGTCAGAGAGCAGGGCAAAGCCCCCTAGTTGTTTAAAAAAGAGGTTTTTCCAGACATAACTGACTTTTATGAGAAAATAAAACGATTGTGCCCGTATTAAACCGAATCCAACTAAAACGACTGACATTAAAACGATATCAAATTCACTCTCTTTTTTTTTAGGAATCGTGACTCAGTTTTTTAATTTCAATTATTAATGTTTGTCCCCTTTTCTGAGAAAGAAATTCAAGCACTTTTTTTTTCTTTTCCTTCTTTTATCAATGTGTAATCCTGCAAAAGTAATAGAAACAAATTATACAAATAAATTACATAAAACAGTCTCTCCATCTGTACAATAACTTTGACTTTTAATGCACAAAAGAAGCATCTAAATAAAATAAGAGCAAATTCTACTCGATGCTTTCAAAAGCATTTAATTTAAGCGAAATATTATTGAAAAAATAAATATTTAGTTTGATTTTATTTTTTAATCATTACCAAAAAGAAATTGAGCAAACAAATTTTATTCCACGGCATTTTTTAATCCTTTTTGATCACTACCAAAAACAAAAACAATAATAATAATAATAATAATTTGAATGAAGAAAGCTTTTATACCAAGAAGGAAATTATGTCAAAAGTGAAATCAGTAGTATGATAAAGAGCTTTTAGTTTACTTTGATTCTTTCGATGAATCTCTAATTTTCTTCAATGGTAAATCTACAAGGAAATGCATTTCGATCAATATTAACAACTTTTCCGCAATTCTAAAAACAAAGAACTTAAAACGTACCCAAATATCTACAATTCTCTTGAGTTTTTCAGTGATCAAAAAAATGAGTAAGTAAATAAATAAATAAATGATAAAAAGCTATTTTTAGCATTTTTGGTTTTGTTGAAAAAATATTTTTATCTCTCCCACGGACGCTGATGGTAAAGTTTTTTTAATTGTTCAGATAGTTCCTTGAAAATAATGAAATCAAAAATTATTTTTCTTTCATTCTTCACCAAGTATTTTTTTCAATTAAATTCGCTCGAAGCAAATCCGTCAGTTAGATCAGGACATTTTGAAAAATGATAAAACTGCGCAAAAACTAAAATAATTGATTAAGCTTGCATTTTCAAATATCATAACTTATAATCAAATATATTAACTTATAATCCTTTACTACAGTCTAGTTTAAATGTGGCAAAAAGATTCCACACTAGGTCTGCGACACCGAAGGCAAAACATCGATGTTGGAAAATTAGAACATTAATGGCATTGATACATCAACCATAAAACATTGATGTTTTCAAACATCGATGTTTCAAAACATCGATGTTTCAAAACATCGATATATATATTTTTTAATTGCTTACACATTTGAATGTACAGTTACTCAGTTACTCCCCATTACAAGCGACTCTTTATATCACTCGATTAGATACATCTTTTGTCTCCTGGAAAAACATCAACCGTAAGATATCGATGTTTGTAGCATTTTTAAAGACTTTTTTTTACTGAATTGTAAAACATCATCAAAAAAAAAAAAAAAAAAATCAAATCCAAAACAACGATGTTTAAAAATCATCGACAGTAAATCATCGTTAGTTGTTAAAAGAAATAAACTTTTTTTTTTTTTAATTTAGCAGATATTGCTACTAGTGGTTAAAGAAAGATGAATTTTTTTCATCACATATTTTTATTGTATTTGCTGAAATGTAAAAAGGACATAGATAGAAAAAAGGGAAAAAAAAAAAAGAAAAAAAAACGATGAAAGCAAATTGGAGATGTTTCAGAAACTTCGAGAGAAAAACATCGATAATAATCACAGAAATTTTTTTCGAGTGAGGTTAATATTGCAACTTCTGATTAAAGATGAAAACTTTTTAATAAGTATGATTATCGTATATTTTTCTTTGGTTTATTTGCTGGAATATAAAACATCGACATTAAAAACAACATCGAACCCAAAACATCGATATTGGAAAAACATAGACCTTCAAACATCGATGGTAAAAACATCGATGTTTCTAAAACATTGACATCGATGTCGCATCACTATTCCACACGGCTGCTCTAATTCTAAGCGAAGAGGGAGTGTAACAGGTGGAATGGAATACTACGCCAGCGTATCTTGAATCAAGTTCAAATCCCAACGAAAATGTAAATCCATTCAAAATTCAATTTCAAGGCAGAAGTAAAAAGAAACGCTCGTTAAAGCATTATCCGAGCTACTTGACCTCAATAACGTCTCGTTCAAACTCCCTATAATCCTGCTTTGATTTTCTTCTC
>JAXGGA010005015.1:65000-82053 GCA_038373865.1 Uloborus plumipes
TTCTTAATAATTTGTTTCGATAAATTTGTAAGGCATTTACGTGACAATGTGGCAAATCCCCACACTGGACATAGCAGTGAAAGATAAATTATTATTTTGTTAAAAGATTTAAATGTCGATTAATTGAAAGAGAATAGTTAATAGAAATCCAACTGTACACGCAACAAGTTTTTTGTCAGTGTGAAATCGGAAATTTGGATGTCGGTCAAGATAGCATTTGACGTGACCAGAATAACAAATATTTTCATTGTATGTTTGAATGGGATTGGGATAATAAGTTACTTTATCTTCAGTAAAATGGATCAATTTTGTTTTGACAGTAATAACATCAAAGCGCAATCTTATGTACCAGCATTGAAGTTTTATTTACATAATCTTGAAGTTAAAATTGAGCAATTTCTGTATTACTGGGGGGCGGCAATGATAGTGTTGTCGGTAAACGTACAAAGTAAGATATAAGGTTGAACAGGGTCATCGTGTCTTGTGTATAAATGATAGAGTTGAGGACATAGATTCGAGCCATGAGGAGGACAAACAAAAGGTCTAAAAGGCCCTCTGAAAATTGAAAATAATTGCTTTAACTTATGCTAAAAAAATCTTGCATGAATTTTCAATTTTCAGAGGGCCTTATCTCTTTGATGCCTGTGAATAACAAGATAGTTTTTGTTTCGATTTAAAGGGCAATGTAGCACCTTCCTCCTCCATGCATTTGCAAATTTTTACTAAGTGTTCCACAGGCTATTTTTGGGGAGTGAAAAGGGCCATTTTTCATTTTTTCTCAAGTTTTATGTATTTTTTCATAATAATCATCTAACTTAGAAGTTCTCTTTAATGCCTTCGAATAACAAGACAGTTTTCGTTTCCTTTTAAAGTTCAATGTAATGCCTTCTTGCTCCATACATTTTCAAATTCTTACTACCTGTTCCACAGGCCGTTTTTGGGGAGTGAAAAAGGTTATTTTTCATTTTTTTTCAAAGTTTGAAAGCTTATACCTCTTTAATGCCTTGGAATAACAAGACAGTTTTTGTTTCATTTTAAAGGGCAATGTAACACCTTTTTACTCCATGCATTTGTAAATTTTTACTACCTGTTCCACAGACCGTTTTTGGGGAGTGAAAAAGGCCAATTTTCATTTTTTCTCAAGTTTAAGCAATTTTTTCATAATGAAAGACTACCGGTATCATCTAACTTTTTTCTGTGCTTCTAGTATCTATAACTGGGTGCAAGAGAAAAAAAAATTAGAACCCCACTGTCAATCCTTCATATATTTTTTCATGCTTGAAATGACGAAAACGGCACTCTTTGAACCGCGAATTGACACGAGAAAATTTATATTTAAGCTTAACCCAAACCGTTTCTTTTTATGCACAAATGAAAGTTCATTCTTTTAGCTTCAAAATAAGCCATATTTGATCTTTCTACCACTTTAACTAAATTTACCACAGCTGTTAGAAAAAAGATCGAAAATGCCGAATTTTACCCATCGGAGAAGCAAAAAAATGGCTATATCTCGAGAATAAAATTTTTTCGAGAAAAAAATGAAACAGTTTGGAGGTCCAGAATATTGGTGCATATTACCTACCAAATATCATCAAAATCAAAAATGGTGCGGCACGGCCCATTTGTTGACTTTATATGGAATGACCCTAAAATCAAATGTATATAGGTAAAAACGCTAAATCCATAGTTTTCGTCGGATCTTTGCCAAATTTGAGAGAGAGTCAGAGAGTCCCTTTGATGTCAGAAATTTACGCAGCTGTTTTTGCCAGAAAATCCGTAAAACGGAATGTTTACATCTATTAATAACATTGACTATGTTAATTGAATTTAAAAAAATATATATCCTAAGAGTGCAAAATTCAAATTTTGAGTCATAACTTGCTTTTTTCTACACGTTGACGTGAAGTTTTGCACTCTTTTTTTTTCTTTTACTTAAGATTGATTGTTGAACATGTGTTTCTAAAGACAACTTTTATTTTTGAGGTAGACCGTGCAACACCGGGCAACGTAGCTGCTAGATTTGAAATAGTATCGCATAATATGTATCTTTTAAAACTTCATTCTCTTAAAAGAAATCACGAGAATATATGTCATTAACGTCAAAACGTACATTTTTGCTTGCTCGAAAATATCCATCCAGTGATTATGCATCTCCAAAAAGCATTAGTATTACCATTCACGTGCATCCAGCCATAACTCGAAACTAATAGTCTAAGATCCCACCGCAGTTTATCTACACTCATAGCGTACACTCATCACGTTTATATCAAATTAAAGCACATTTTTTTCTGAACGTGATGCACTAAGTCTTCGTATGTAAAAGTGCCCGAAACCTATAGGCAGCCTGGCCTAAACGGGACATATGAATGTAGTATTTCTACACTCATTGCGTACACTCATCACGTATATATCAAATCAAAGCTGAGTTTTTCCTGAACGTGATGCACTAAGGCTGCCTATGTAAAAGTGGCCGCAACCTCTAGGCAACCTGGCCTAAACAGGTCACATGAATGAAGTATTTCTACACTCATCGCGTACACTCATCACGTATATATCAAATTAAAGCTGATTTTTTTCTGAAAGTGATCTTCTAAGGCTGCCTCTGTAAAAGGGGCCGCAACCTGTAGGCAGCCTGCATAATAGGTCACATAAATCTCAAATTTTTTCACTCATCACATGTATATCAAATTAAAGCAGATTTTTTTCTGAAAGTGATGCACTAATCTTCCACTGGAAAAGTGGCCGCAACCTATAGACAGCCTGGTCTAAACAGGCCACATGAATGTAATATTTCTACATTCATCGCGTACACTCATCACGTATAGATCAAATTAAAGCTGATTTTTTACTGAACGTAATGCATTAAGGCTGCCTATGTAAAAGTGGCCGCAACCTCTAAGCAGCCTGGCCTAAACAGGTCACATGAATGTAGTCTTTCTACACTCATTGCGTACACTCATCACGTATATATTAAATTAAAGCTGATTGTTTCCTGAACGTGATGCACTAAGACTGCCTATGGAAAAGAGGCCGCAACCTCTAGACAGCCTTTCCTAAACAGGTCACATGAATGTAGTATAACTACACTCATCGCGTACACTCATCACGTATATATTAAGTGAAAGCTGATTTTTTTCTGAAAGTCATGCACTAAGGCTGCCTATGTAAAAGTGACCGCAACCTCTTGCCAGCCTGGCCTAAATAAGTCACATGAATGTAGTATTTCTACACTCATCGCGTACACTCATCACATATATATCAAATTAAAGCTGATTTTTTTCTGAAAGTGATGCACTAAGGCTGCCTATATAAAAGTGGCCGCAACCTGTAGGCAGCCGGGTCTAAATAAGTTACATAAACGAAGAATTTGACATTTATGTGACCTGCTAGGCAGGCTGCATACAGATTGCGGCCACTTTTACATAGGCAGCCTTAGTGCATCACTTTCAGAAAAAAATCAGCTTCAATTTGACATATACGTGATGAGTGTACGCGATGAGTGTAGAAATACTACATTTATGTGACCTGTTTAGGCTAGGCTGCGTAGAGGTTGCGGACACTTTTACATAGGCAGCCTTAGTGCATCACTTTCAGAAAAAAATCCGCTTTAATTTGACATATACGTGATGAGTGTACGCGATGAGTGTAGAAATACTACATTGATGTGACCTGTTTAGGCCAGGCTGCCTACAGGTTGCGGCCACTTTTACATAGGCAGCCTTAGTGCATCACTTTCAGAAAAAAATCCGCTTTAATTTGATATATACGTGATGAGTGTACGCGATGAGTGTAGAAATACTACATTGATGTGACCTGTTTAGGCCAGGCTGTCTAGAGGTTGCGGCCACTTTTACATAGGCAGCCTTAGTGCATCACGTTCAGGAAAAACTCAGCTTTAATTTGATATATACGTGATGAGTGTACGCAATGAGTGTAGAAATACTACATTCATATGTCCCGTTTAGGCCAGGCTGCCTATAGGTTTCGGGCACTTTTACATACGAAGACTTAGTGCATCATGTTCAGAAAAAAATGTGCTTTAATTTGATATATACGTGATGAGTGTACGCTATGAGTGTAGATAAACTGCGGTGGGATCTTAGACTATAATAACCTTCGCAGCTTCTTCGCATTGTCTGCCACGCATTCTGCTCATCAAGTACGTAATTTCTGCACATTATACAGTTCTGCAGATAAGAGCTAAAACGAGAGCAAAATGTCTGCATTTGGATTGGCAGAGAATGCAATACAGCGATCAATTGCAGTTGATATGCAGACGAGTGAGAGACCTAAATAAATACGAAGTGGTTGTTCCTTTCAATTCGATTTTGGTAACGAGGAAACTGCACTTTTAATAGCTGCTTTTTGCAGATATATTTTAGAAAATTTTGAAAGGTGTACGCTGTACAGTGAGCCTTGGTAGAACGGAAAACCGGATTTAACGAGGAAATGAAAAAAATTTGATTGCACTGCAAAAAATAAATTGTTGTTTTTGCAGCACAATACTGGCAGCCGAGGTTCTGATTTAAAATTGCAAAATGCTCAGTTCTAAACTGTAAAACTGGCAATTTTACAGTTTTTTGCTGTAAAGTTAACATTTTTACAGTTTATTGCCGTAAAATTTAGCTGAATTATACTGTAAAAACAGTAAATTATGACCATTCTGTCTTTTTTTCAGTTTCAGTGGAGTAGATAAGCACTTGAAAAATGTTTCTCTACTCCCTTCCGCCCATATTTCCCCTTTTGAATTTCATTTTATTTTAAGCTTTAGATGAAGAAAATGAGCGATTCAAGATATCAAAATATAAATTAATTGTTTTTTGAATAATGACAAATTACTATTTATTGTTTTTTCTGTTCTTTCTTTAAAGTGACTTTAAAAAAATAAATTGTGATAGACAAAAACAAAAACAAATGCTTAAAAGGGAAGGTTTTGTGTATTTTTTTGCGAGTGATTAGGAAAATGATTGCTTCCAGTTTAAAAAAAATTGAATTCTTGGCAGAATTTCCTGCAATTACTTTTAAAACCAACATTGCCTTTAGATCTGCGATTTACAACTAAGCCTTTTCGCTGGCCCACAAATTAGTCTAACGAGAAAATACTCTTTATTTGAGTGCATTAGGCCCAGGAAATTATGAAATGTACTAAGTAATTACGAATTATGTAATTTGTTGTCATAAAAATGCTTAACCAGCTTTTGGTTTGAACATTCAGTGTTCTGGTCTGTCTGTTCAGAAAACGGGACATATCAGTATATACGGAGACAATAAGTCAGGATATCTAAAAACGGGACTGTTCCATTCAAAACGGGACGTTAGACATGTTGGAAAACGCTTTAAATGTTGAATTGCAATTTTAAAATAAACGTAATCGTTTCGCTGAAAATCCACACTTGTTTTCATGAGCTGGAATAACGGAAATCCTTATTTAATCAGACGGCGAGTAAATTGCTTTTTCACGGAAATTGCCTCACCTTTACATTAATATTTCTTGCTGTTTTTGTTCCCTTTAATAGTCTTTGAGATAAAAGTCCATGTTTGCCTCGAATAAAAACTACTTTCAGAAACTATTAAATATGTATATAATTAATTTTGCCACTCATCGTGCTTCATGTAAGAAAGATCGACGAAGATATATGAAGCAGTTTGTAGAAAACTTCCATTTTGTTTATATCACCTAAAAATGAAATTAATGCTCATGGGTTGTGTAAAATTTGTGTTTTAAATTATAACATCAAATCAAATGCACTAAAAGGCTTTTGGTTAAAAAAAAAAAAAAAAAGGCTTTTGTTATGAAATAGATACCAAATTCCCATCGAAGAAAAATCGTTTTATTAATTTCCTTTAATTGTTTTTAAATAAAATTTAAAGTTTTATTGCTTGACTATGACAAAGCAATTTAGATTTTTCTCTAATTGAAGATTGTCGCCGACATTATGATTTGCACAATTCCAAGTCCAAGTTTTCCATATGTCCAAAGAGCAATTCATAAATCATTTGCTACAATACCCCCCAAACATTGATTTCTTGACTTTTTCCATAGCAGTGTCGCTCAACCTACGCAGAGATTCTTCTACGCAGAGATTAGATCTTTTCGCATCTCTGCATTATTATTATTATTATTATTATTATTATTATTATTATTATTATTATTATTATTATTATTATTATTATTATTATTATTATTATTACTAGGTGACCCGTGCGGAATTCCGCAAAAAAAAAAAAAAAAAAAAAACTCTAAACTTAAAATTGAGTTATTCAGGTTCAAAGATTTCAGTCCTCGATTGGATGTTAGAGAGGAAGAGCGTTATTTACGGGCTTTTTTGCCGGAGTATATAAGTTAGAAACACACGCACATAAATGACGCCTATACACACATACACGTCAACACACATCTACACACAGACAGACTCCAACACACGTCTATACACACACACAAATACACGCTGGTCCCAAATCTGAAATCCGAAAAACATAATTCGAACTTAAGGTTTTTTTTTTTTTTTTTTTTTTTGTGAATGTGTGTGTGTTTCTGAGGTTGATTTCAAGATTTAACGTGCAGTGCAAGAAATTTTTTAAAAAGCTCGCAGTCGGAGATTCAAACAGCTCAATAAATACTTATGATTCGTGAACTATATGATGGAGTCCAATGAAGCTACTATGTAAAGAAAAAAAGGAGACAGAGAGAGAGAAAAAGAGCTCGTTCATCAGCGAAACTCGCTGTATTGATAAAAAAACGGAAGTTCCGGAACAAAATGTTTGCTTTATTGTTGCTCACAAAAGGGTCTTATTTTCTGCGTTTTTCGTTTCCTTTGATAAAAAAGGATGCAGAACAAAGTACTTTTATGTTAGGCATTAGTAAGAAATAATTAGTAATATTGAAGTGCATTTAGCTTTCGGAGGGCAGACATTTTGTGCTTGGATCTGATGTCTGTCAAATATGTTTCGAGAATATGCGAAAGGTGTGGTTGAAATTGTTTATGTGCTGGTGACAAAATAAAAATAAAATGATTCATGAAATAACATGTGAAAAATACTTCACAATTTAGTTACTTTCCGTTCTAAATTTTTCATTCGTGAAAATGTTAATTTCTTTTTGCTAAAAAAGTTCTTATCTGTTGATAGTTTGTACTACACCTTTTCAAAAAAAAAAAAGATGCGTTGCTGTCCCAAAAGTTCCATGTTTAAGGAAGCATCTATAATTGTGTAGTTTCTAGTATAATGACGAAAACAGTCGTACAGATTTTTCCCTCATTGAAAAAAATCAAACATATGATAGATGAAATGACAGACATGAAAAGCAGTAATATTTTCAAGCCAAGATTACCTTTTTATTGAACTTGCTTATTTTGTTTTATTCTTTTATTTATTCATTTATTTATTTATTTACTAGCTACTTGGCCCGGCTCTGCACGGGATCTATCTTGAGCAAAAATGTCATGTCAAGTGACCCGTGTGTCTAAAAGTCCCGATTAAATTAAAGTCAATAGTTTGCTAGAACGCAGTACGAACTAGCTGTCGTGGCCGTCATGAAACTTTCTTCTTTTTTCTATCTTATGAATTTCGGTTACAAAATAAAATACGTACTCGCCCGAATAATTGGAGACAGCTCCAATTTCCCAATTATCGTAATAACCCTGCAAATGCAGAATCAATGAGCGAAATTGGAAATCATTGCAAAAGCCTTGTTTAGATTAATTGCAAACATTTTATTTGTTAGTAAAAAGAAATTGGCAACAGTTAAAAATTTCAAATCATTGAAAATTTTCAGCTGTTTTGATAATTAAATAGCGTGAAAGTGATTTTTTAATGAATTAATTTTTCGCATTGTTGACTCAGCGCAAAAATCACCCCAAGCTCCCCCTGGGGCGATTGGCGCCAAAATTTAATCAATGCTTGCTTCCTTATTGGGTTAGTGTTATTCCAAATTTCATTCAAATCGCAGCAATATTCCCGAGATACAGTAGGTGCAATGACAAAATAAGCACTTTTGATTGCTCCACCCCCTTTGAGATATTGACACACAAATTGAATCAGCACCTGTACTCAATAGGGTCTACCTATGGACCAATTTTCATTTGATTCCGCCGGTTACTTCCTGAGATATAGCAGTCACCCCCGCGCAGAACACGTGCGATTGCTCCACCCCCCTTCGAGATATTGACAAACAAATTGAATCAGCATCTGTACTCAGTAGGGTCTACCTATGGACCAATTTTCGTTTGATTCCGCCGGTTGCTTCCTGAGATATAGCAATCACCCCCGCTCAGAACACGTGCGATTGCTCCACCCCCCTTGGAGGAATTCGCTAAAAAAAGTCAGGTACACCAGTTCACATAGTGGTACATATGTGCAAAAATTTTTGTTCGATTTCATGCAGTAGTTTTTGCTCTAGCGTGGCCACAAAAACTGGTCACACACATACAGACTCACACACAGACACACAGACAGACACACAGACAGACATTTCTCAAAAATGGTCGAAATGGACTCAGCGCACCTCAAAACGTGCAAATCCGTCAAAATTCGACATTCGAAAATTTTCACGAAACCAATACTTTCTTCTATATATTAGATATAGAAGAAAATAAAAATTAATCAATCGCCAAAAAAATTTTAAATCCGTCCGTTACAGGAAAAGCCTAAAGCAAAAGCAAGAATTTTATTTGTTTATGTTCAAGAAAAAAGTGGCAACACCTTTTTCTCATTAATAATTTATTTTACCCTATTTAATTTCTTTCACTCTCGTGCAGACGATTTTTATAAATCCGATTTAAAATGGATATTTTTTTTCCAAATTTAAAAATGCCCATACGGGCCAATCCATGGTTACGGTCGTTACATTCACATTTTTTTATAACCTTTAAATGATTTTGAAAGTAGAGGAATATGGGGCAAAGTGAAATTGTAAACTATTTCCACAGTTTGCAGCGCCTGCTATCAATCACTATTTTAACTAGGTTCCTGGACATATTGTTGATTCCTGGGCCAATCCATGGTTGCGGTCGTTACATTCGCACAACTTCAGCTGCTCATATTTTATTCACAAATGCAGTTAAAGTTCTAATGAAAACAGGGAATGATAAAGCTCCCTCCCAACATGATTATCACCAAGCGTTAGTTTGAAATTATTAGTAGAAGTTGTAGAAAAATCTCGAAAATGTGTGGTTACGGTCGTTAGAAAAAAAGACATGGTTTTTTGAGTGCTATCAAACACTGCTACTTTTCTGTGTACATATGATCTGCTGGATTTTTATAATAATTGCTCAATAAATAAGGCATGATATCATACAAAGAACTTAGCTTTTTTGTTGAAAAAAAGTTTTATGAATTTTTGATTGCGGTTACGGTCGTTACAAAAGCGGTTACGGTCGTTACACGCCTGACTATTTTCAACATATATGTTGCTAAAAATGAGTAAACGGCTATTTTAATTCATTTTTCCGCCATATATAAAGTCAAATAATAGACATATGAGCAGAAAGCTTCTCCAGTTAGTTCATTTGATTCGATATAATCTTCAATTGATTACTATAGACTTTGGAAGCTTTCAAATCCCTTGAGCTACGTTTTCCCATAAAACTTCACCAGAATACCCAAACCTCCCAGTCTCTCTTCAGATATTTTAGCTCCACAAAATCCTCATAATCATCTGTGACTTCAGCTCTGTATTTCTTCAGTACTCTGCGTAGAAAAATGTTTACAAATTCGCTAATTACGAAAATGGTATTGATTGTACCGGGCACCTTATTGCTTCAACTACACACAAGTGTTCGTTTCATTAAACATTTTTAAAACACTCACACATTAAGATTTTTTTCTGCATAAATCATTTGCCCTTGTCCTCCCTTTATCGAGACATAAATTTTAAAGGCTTAAATTTAAGTGAAGCTCCAAATTTAAAGGCCTCTGGGGAAATAGAAGGCCGACTATTTCACCATCTGCATGTGACAGGACAGCTATCAGCAAAGCATGCGAAAAGATGTCTCCCATCATAACCTGAAACTCGCTAAATTTAGTGACTTTATTACAGTTTCGGCAGACTTTAGGACTTTACAATTCGAAAACGAGGAGGTGAGGGCAACTAATTTATAAATCCAGCAAAATGTTTTACTACAATGTTTCAAATTCAAATAACTTAATTTTTTTCATTATTTCACTTTTGTATGGTTTCTTGGTGAAAATCAAATGACCCCTGAGCCAAATTTGTCTAAGAACTAACGTAAACGGTATTTATAGTAGGAAAGCTCCTTTATAAGAGCTTTTCCACGCTATAAGAGATGAATACCCCCAAAGTAACTTTCAGATGCATCAGTGGACTTATGTACCAAATTTGGCAAAGATCCGACGTGAACTGTGAATTTAGACCTAAAACATGTAACACCCGTAACCAACATAGCACAAAAACGAAAAGGTTTTTTGAAAAAATTACTAGTGCGCGTTTTTAGAATGAATGAGTACACTGTAAAACCTAAATGGCAAACTTCTACCTCAAATAGTTATTGTTACAGAATAACAAATACTTGTTTTCGGTTACGGTCGTTACAAAGATTCTAGATAATTTTGCCTGCCTGTAATTAAAAACTAATACAGCCTACAAAGAAATTGATTGCTGGAAAAGGTCAAAGGGGGTGCTTACTAAAGCACTATAATTCGTTATCTTCCAAATTGAACCCGATGTGGCCAGGGTCTAGGCTGGAAACTTGATAATTTTTAACTGAAAAAATGGGTTAGAAAAACCGTAACTTTAGGACGTTGAAACCATGTTTACAGTAAAAACTAGGATATTTTACACTTTGAATTAGGAAACTATGCTTTCTTGTGAATAAAATGACATCTAACATGTTATTATTAAGTGAGTTTCATATTTTGATGTCTATGTCCTATTTCTCATGGATTGGCCCATATCTTTTTTCAGGGTAGAGATATCCATTAGTGGTTTTCGAAACCTTCGAAACTTCGAAAGGAAACTTTCCTAAAAGGTATTTTTCGCGTTCTTTCGAATGAGACCAAGATCGAGAAGATCCGATAAGTATTTCGCTAGATAGAGCCATTTTGAAGTAGAAAGAGCCATTTTGAAGTTTAATCGAAATTCGGCGGTACTTTTTCCCGCTCAAAAACCACCCTATGATCCTTTCCGGGAGCCCAAGTATCTCCCAGCCAAATTTCGTCCAGATCCGACGCATACTGTGGATTTGTATAAGGTACACACACACACATAAACACACACATTCTTTGTTGTTTTATATATTATTTTTGCTGCATTTTAGGCTTTGTCTACCAAAATTCCCTGAATAGAATAAACCGTACAAATTACTATTGATCATTAGTGAAATTCTTTAGCAATTTAAAAAAAGAACATTACCTCATAGTTAAACAATAGTTTTGTCAATGATTTCCGATACTGCGATTTTATCACGATGCCCGGATCTCTCCGTAGGTTTCGTAAACAGTAATTGTTGCAGCTTAGAACTAGTTCCGAAAAAGTTACAATAAATTCTTAATTTTGAAACTGCCGGAACTGTGATAAAATCAGTTCCGTTAGTTGTCTCCCAATTTTATATGATATTTATTCTCTTCAAAATTTGAATGAGCTCTGTGAAGTCCTGCTTGGTTAAACATTATTTAATTTGCTGTAAAATAAATACATATACAATATTGTATTCTGGGGCGCCCTGAATGAAAAGTCACGGGGGTCAGTGTGATCTCCCAAAACATTTCTATTTTTCAGCAAATTTTGTCAGATGATTCGGAAAAGTTGGAGATATAATTGCAATATTAGTTTTTAAAAAAATGATGACGCTTTCCTGTTGCGTTTCATTAGATGCAGGTTGTATCTCTCCTTTAGAATCAAACGCACCGACCTGCACAGGTTCAGTATTGTAGAACAATATTAATACGATAGAAACACAAAAATAAAATAAAGAAAATAGCATTACAATAATCAATCGAGTCTGAGATTTTCCCTATATATTGCTTTCATTGTCAAACAAGACGTCACAATAAATGGTGAAACATGGACAATGAGAAATGGTTGAAGAAAATGAATAAAAGATTTAAATTACGCAAGGAATTTCAAAGCCTTCGTGCATTTGAATAAAAACATTACAACACAAAAGAGTTAGAAAGAGTTATATGTTTGAATGCATCTTTGAAAATAATGAATTTTATTTCATCTCCTAGATTTTCACTCACATTAACAAGTATTCAATATAATATTTTTGTGCGATTAACTGCTTACTAACTGATATCACAGCTATTTTTATAAAAGATTTTTTCAGCCAACTGACACAGTATCTAAAACTGAATCCATCTGCCCTCATCTAAAAATAAACGTTATAACATTTTTATCTTATGTTAAAGGGTGAAATAATGTTTCTATAGTGTTTGAATAAGCTTACTTATTTTTAATTGAAATTTAACTATTTAGTAATTAAAATTCAGCTAATTTAACACATTTAGGTAAAGCTAAATTGCTCCTGTTGGGAGAACGCTTATGAAAGGGGGTGAGAAAAGTTGAAAACTACCGAGTTAAAGGCATTTAAAGAATACTATCTCATTGTTTCAACAATCAGTTTTCTTAAATAAGATCTAAAGTTTCTATTACCCGAATATTAGGATTCTGAACTTTGTTTGACTGCAAATTGCTTTTCGAAAAAAAAAGGATCATTCTAAGTCTTCTCTATTTAACTACCATTACCTTTTTTTCCCCGGAAGATGGTCTTACGGTTTGGGGTCAAAATGTCGCGGCCGAAATGTCGCGGGCCAAAATGTCGCGGGCTAAAATGTCGCGGGCCAAAATGCCGCCGGTCCAAAATGTCGCCGAGCCAAAATGTCGCGGGCTAAAATGTCGCGGGCCAAAATGTCGCCGGTCCAAAATGTCGCCTGCCCAAAATGTCGCGGGCCAAAATGTCGCGTGGTCAAAATGTAGCCGATCAAAAATGTCGCCGGTCAAAAATGTCGCCGGTCTAAAATGTCGCCGGTCCGGAATGTCGCCGGTCAAAAATGTCGCCGGTCCAGAATGTCGCCGGTCCAAAATTTCGCCGATCCAAAATAACGCCGGTCCAAAATATATCCGTTCCAAAATGACGTAAGTGTATAGTACAGATTGAATGTTTCCAGTAATTTACAAATTCAATGCAGCTTAATTATGTAGCTCAATTTTACTAATAAGCTTGTCACGATATGATAAATACACCTGTTTAGTAACTTTTTTTAAACGTAGCAGTTTAGAAAATTAGCTTAAGTTATTAACAAAAATGTAACTAAATTGATTTCTTCTAAAGCTTAAATTATTTCAGTACCAAAATAATGCCATAGTTTTTTCAGGGCTGTACTTAGGGCCCAGGGACGCTAAATTTCTTCCTTTTTTAATACGCTTTTACTAGTTTCACAAGTAGGTTTTTTTGTTTGTTCGTTTGTATGTATGTAACTCTGAGTCAAAAATAAAATTCACGTTCTTTACAAACGTATAAAAGTAATATGTTTAATACCATTATTATTACTAAAGGCTAAACTATATTGCATGTTGATGCATAATAAGTGCATTTGACATTAGTTCTGAGTTGGGCATCGCTCGTCCACAAAATGCATATTATAAATGCATGTAAACTTAGCGGATATTCAACAGTTTTCAAAATCTTCTTTTGAATTTGATTTACTCTAAAAGCGTATTTTTTAGTTTTTTTAAACTATATTTAGGATTATTTCTTTTTTTTCACACAAAGAAATTAAACAAATAAATTTGCTGTAAAGGCATTTTTTTTTTTTTTTTTGCAAAAACGGAATACCGTTTAATCACCGCGTAGCCGGCAATTTTCTTATAGAACATTTTCTTTAAGAGTTGTTTGGGGACGTTTGAAATCAAATTAGTTCATGGAATTATTGCTTTCTTTGTAATAATTGAGTGGTGGAAGGGGAGGTGAAATGTCAAGAGAAAAAATGGTATTATATTCAGCTCCACATTTAAATACTGATTGTAACGAAGGTACAGAACCATGTCTGAGCTGATTAACGCCAGAAATGAATAAGCATCTCTCCCTTTAAGACCATTCTACAAACAAAATTTTGTCTGAATACTTGCATTACTTCTTGATATACATCACTCACAAATAATGAAAAATAAAAAGTTCAATTGCTCTGCTTCCTCGATGATGTGGCGTATCTTCTGAAGGCTTCCCATGGGCCAATTTTTATTTCATTTCGTCTGAACCTTCTTCAGACATTAATCACGCTATGCTGAAAACGTTCCATTACATTCTTGCATGTAAAAACTTGGAAGAACTAGCGGCAAAAACCAATCAGCACTGAATCACATATTGGTTGGTACATGTATGTACCAAATTTCATTCTAATTCACGCACTAAGTTTTGTGGTAGAGTCGCCCCCAAAAAATGGGTCACGCAGATACACACTTACACATTTTCCCTTAAAAAAAATAAACGATAAAATTGAATTCCTCACACGTCAGAAAGTGTAAATTCTTCCAAATTGACAATTTTTCACTGATCCAATACTTTCTTTTACACATTTTATGAAGAAGAAAATAAAAAGACCTCTATTATTTAAATAATATAGACTTGCTTTCGATCATGTAAAAAATTTTAACAGAAACCAAGTTTCAAACATTGTATATCTGTCTTATTCATTTCACTGTTCTTCAACTTCTTTTTTAACACACAAATTTTCCTTTCGATATCAATTAAACTTGGCTTGGGCTGCTAATCTATTCGTTTTTAAGTTGGTATATAGCGAGTTACGGTGAAATAAGCTATTGTAAATAAATAACGTACGCTTGTTTGAAAACTATTTGTTTCTTGGAAAGCGCTCGAAACAGTTACAAGCCGAAAGGGTAAATTTTTTTTAGTATTTTCAAAAATTTTAGTCCATACTATCGTTAACGCACACGTTCATCAACAGCAATTAGCAATTTTTTGCTAATTCGGTGTAAAAAAGCCTTTTCATATATTTTAATTTTTGATACTAACTGTATCAATATCGGACCTTCTACATTTTTGTCTGACGACATTTGAACTGGCGACATTTTGGCCCGCGACATTTTTGACCGGCGACATTTTTGACTTGCGACATTTTGGACCGGCGACATTTTGGACCGGCGACATTTTAGACCGGCGACATTTTTGATCGGCGACATTTTTGACCGGCGACATTTTGGCCCGGCGACATTTTCGACCGGCGACATTTTGGCCCGGCGACATTTTGACCACGCGACATTTTGGCCCGCGACATTTTGGGCAGGCGACGTTTTGGACCGGCGACATTTTGGCCCGCGACATTTTAGCCCGCGACATTTTGGCTCGGCGACATTTTGGACCGGCGACATTTTGGCCAGCGACATTTTAGCCCGCGACATTTTGGCTCGGCGACATTTTGGCCGCGACATTTTGGCCCGCGACATTTTGGCTCGGCGACATTTTGGCCGCGACATTTTGGCCCGCGACATTTCGGCCGCGACATTTTGGGTGTATACCGGTCTTACTCCACTTTTGAAATAAATCACTCAATTATATTACATTTATTTGTTTATTTATTTTTAGTTTGAGTAAGAAATACCAAGAAAAAAAAAACGTTCACGTAAATTTCTTGCAGCAAATTATGTTATTTTATTGTAAAAGTATTCAGAAGAAACAAAAGCTAAAAATTAATAGAATTATTATGGTAGAAAAAAGTTCCAAAAAATGTTAAGTTTTCATACACACATAAAGAGACTGACGTTTTGGAATATTCTTAAAAGGAAACCGAAGATCTGTGTGTTTACAGATACCATGAAATTGACGCTGTAGCAATCAAAAGGAAACTCGATTAGGTTTGGTTGCTTTTTTTATTCAAATATTAACTTCCAGAATGTCAAATGCATTCACACAGAATATTAATTTTATTTGCTGTAAGATTAATACATATACAGTGTTGTACTCTGGGGCGCCCCGAATGAAACGTCAGGGGGTCAGTGTAATCTCCTAAAACATTTCTATTACTCGGCAACTTTTGTCAGATGATTCGAAAATTTTGGACATATAACTGCAATATTACATTAAAAAATTGTTATCATATTTGACGTAAAATATTTCGCTTTGTTTTTCTTCAGAAACACTTCACATTCAAACATTAAATAGATCATCAAATGAATCCTGTTTCAAGAAAACCACCCAATGCAGCACTTTTATATATATATTTTTTTTCAACAGCAAAAGAAAAAAAGATGATAGTGTATTCATGACGCAAAGCATATGCGGTTTTCGTCCAACAAACTAAGCACTTTCAGGCTGTTGCTATTTTAAACGATTGGCGAATTTTCACTTTGACGTGTAGGATACAAGTACCATTTGTCTGCTATAGTAGGCGTAAAAATATTTATCGTTTCACGCCACTTTTATTCTTCCTCTACTTCCAACAAGAGTGCCAACGATTGATAACCTGTTTCATGGACAAAATGGACTAACACATGCGTGACGCAAAATAAAACACAAATTTTGTATACTTCCGGTGAGTCGCGTGTTCAAGATTGTGATGTCATAACTGGAATGAAATTGATGTGAACAGAACAGTTCAGTACATATTTCGCATTTTTTGCATTGAAAAAAAATATCTAGAACATGGAAAATTTCAAGGACTTAAAAAATGATTATTTTTTCCCCTTTCAAGCATCACAAGTTTGAATACATTTGACAAAATCATCGTTTTTATTGAACTATATTCTAAGTTGCAGAATAATTTTATAAAGCTGGAACTTTTTTTTTTTTTTTTTTTTCAAGAAAAATTTAGTAGATTTTGAGGTATCCTCTAATAATACAATGGTTTGAAAATTAAAAAAGATGAAAATGGTTTTCTTTTTATAAAATACGAGTTTCATCAGTGACGTATCCTATGGGGATTTGAGGACATATTCCCCACCAAAGCTAAACAATTTTCCTTTTCCGACCATAGAAAAAGACTACAATTTAACTCAGAAAGTTTTCCTTCAACGTCACTGAGTTCCATTGAAAACTCTTATTTTTCTATGTTTTTATTAAGTTGGTTTGGTGTTTGCCTG